>BSBK01008725.1:0-45000 GCA_027943335.1 Chamaecyparis obtusa | reverse complement strand
AAATGCATAAGAAAGAAATTTCAAGTTTTTACCCTAAGAAAACCCTAATTTGAACTTATAAAAGAGATGAATAGAAAAACTTAATCAATCTTACCATTTGTAGATTTGAAATGAGAAATAAAGATGTCGAGAAGAGAGGAGCTGTGAGTGACACACCTGGAGTCTCTGAGACATAGCTTAGCTACCGGACAGCCACTACCCGAGGTGAGTTGTGCTTTTATCCACCTTTGTGTTTTTCAAATTCCTATTTTTGAGAGGTCAGGTTGATTTTGCCCCATTTAGGTCAACCCTGACCCACTTAGCTTGACATTGACCCACCTAGGTTGACTTTGACCCATAAAAGTCAACATTGCCCAAGGAGCTTTTTTTCATGTTTTGAGATGAGGTTGACCTTGACCCAAAAAGGTCAACCCTGACCCAGTAAAGTCAACATTGACCTAGTAAAGTCGACATTGACCTAACTAAGGTTGACTTTAACCTAGTTCAGTTATATTTGCAGTTTTGATGATGTAGATTACTGATATGATGTTTGTTTGTGCTTACAGGACCTAGTCTACTTTCGAGAACATCCTTTTGGGGATTTGCTATTGAATGTCAAGGAGAGACTATCTAAGCTAGATGATGAGGGGATGCAGTTACTAAGGGATGTAGGACTGTACTAGGTATCAGTCCTTCCATAGATCAAACTACACCAAGCCATGTTGTCAGCTCTGATAGAGAGATGGGATGAGGATACTTGCTCCTTCCATCTTCCATGTGGGGAGATCATAGTGACTTTAGAGGATGTGTATAGGATTATACAGCTTCCAGTCTGAGGGGAGACTGTCAGACCTAGAGTGCAGTGCGGTTGTGAGGAGATCTATGTAGACTCGGAGTACTGTATAGGTGTACGCCCATTGATGCTGAGCTGATCAGATCCCACTATCTGTTGTAGTATCAAGCCCTACACCTTTAATATGGAAGGTGATGTTGTGCATAGTATCCTTGGTTGTGTTACCCAACTCAAAGGGTACCATATTTTTTTCACCTCTGATACATCTCATACAGAAGATGGAGAGAGAGAGGACCATGTTCTCATGGGGTCACAGCATGTTAGCTCAGCTATACCATGAGCTGAATCAGTTAGTGAGGTATCAATGAGAGAGTCTATCGACATGCACAGTTCTACAAATATGGATCTTTGAGCATTTCACATGTATGCGTCCAAAGGGAGTGCCAATGATGGTAGATGTGAGGACAGTGAGAGCTTTTGTATATCCTTTGAGGGATGTTTGGCAATTTGCTGATATGCTCTATTAGAGAGTACATCTAGACCGCATTGCCAGCACCAATGTGATATGGAGACCCTACTGTCGGATGACAGAGTGGCCTGATACACGATTCCAGATGAGACATTCATAGCAGCGAAAGCTGCTAGAGGGTCATCAGAGTCATATAGTGATGCACTACTATTATGATCAGGTGAAGAGGCAGTTCAGCCTCTTATAGGGAGTCCCTAAGGTAGTACCTCATTATGTACATTTGACAAGATACTATCAGAGACCTAGCGCCATACGCTAACCATCAATAGTAGGCATTGAGGATAGTGATACAGAGGAGATAGAGGATAGAGAGGTTCCATCAGATGTAACCTATGCAAGTGTGAGCCAAGATTACATCAGGTACTGGAGTTTGGAGGGGACCTGTCCTATCTTTCCCAAGGATTATCCCACAGGTGATCTAGGCTTTACAGAGGGGACACACCAAAATAGTGGAGCCACCAAGGAGGATGAGGATATCGGGGATGAGGAGGAGCACATCTCTGAGGGAGATCCCATGGAGGAGGAGAGAGTAGAGGAGAGAGCCAAGGAGAGAGCTGAGGATATGCCCCCAGCTAGTGATACTAGTATAGATATACCTATTACACGCGCATCACCATTAAGATCATGACAGCTCGCATGGCCCCATATAGGGACACCACCATCGAGGCCTAGACATATCAAGCATGGAGAGATTAGTCACTCCATGCCCCCACCATCTAGGCACTTTAGTGACATCCAGGAGGGAGACCCAGGTATAAATTTGATTAAACAATTGTTTGAATATATGATTTGATTTGACATAGATAGGATACAAGACTGATAGAAGTTTTTCTATCTATAGCTAGCATAGCGGAGTGGAGGAGCTTTGTATCTGAGGTTCTCAAGGATAACATTATATCCTACTGACTACCAGCTGATGAGTGAGAGTCTTCCATTTGTCATAGGGATCCCGACAGACATGCCAACATCTTTGTATGTATCCAGTGAGAGCTAAGGATGTGCAGAGAAAGAGAGGAGAAGATGATGGTAGAGATACAGAGTCTTTGTGAGTGTGTACAGGGTATGAGCATATCCAGGAGCCACACACAAACACACAAATCTTCATCTTCTTACCACAGGGTAGAGAGATCTAGGAGTCATCGACCAGCAGAGCGTCATAGTGATAAATGTAGTGATAGATAGGGCCATTGGCCTCATATGTATCAAAACTTTAAAAAACTAAATTTGTGATGAATGAAAAACTTTCTCTACTGATTAGTTCTATGTTTGATTACTATGCTTTCATCAATATAACACTTAATAGAATGAAAGACAAAAAGAAAGTGCATAAACATATTCAATATGTAATTTTTACTAAAACTACATAACCTATAAAAAAATGAATACATAAATGCACATGGAACAAATGAGATTAAGGGTAGTAACATTTAAGATGCATAATATTAATGGGTTCCTTAAAAGAAACACCATCCATATCAGCAAGTTTGTAAGCACCCGAACCAAAGTTTTCAATAACAACAAAAGGTCCAAGCCAATTAGGGCTAAATTTTCCTTTTTTGCCCGGTAAAGCATTCACATTCCATTGATTCTCATAAAGAACTAAATCACCAACCATGAATATTCATTCAATTACCTTATGATTGTATTGTTTTTGAAGAGATTTATGATAAGATTTTATATGTTCTAATGCATATATTCATTGTTCATCCAACATTTCTAATTCTTGTAAGTTTTGTTCATGAAAAGTATTATCAATTATCCCATGAAATGAAATACGTAAAGAAGGTATTTCTAGTTCCAAAGGCATAATAGCATCAGTACCATAGACAAGATTATAAGGAGAAGTACCCATGGGGGTACGAACACTAGTCCTATAAGCCCATAAAGCATAAGTCAATTGAGTATGCCAATCTTTTGCATGCTTATTAACTATTTTTCTCAAGATTTGTTCAATAATTTTATTTGATGCTTCAGCTTGTCCATTAGATTGAGGATAGTAAGGAGTTGAAAATCTATGTTGAATCCTATATTTATCCAAAAATTTTGCAACTTCCTTATTTTTAAAAGATGTTCCATTATCCGAAATTATCGTCGAAGGAATACCAAATCTTGTTATGATATTATTAAGGATGAAATCACAAATAACATCTGTTGTTGTTGAACGAAGAGGGACAGCTTCAACCCACTTCGTGAAGTAATCCATAGCCGTGAGAATGTAAGTATGTCCTTGAGAAGAAGTCGGTGAGATTTTTCCAATAAGGCCAAAACCCCAAATACTGAAAGGCCATGGAGAAACTTGATTATGAAGCTCACAAGCAGGAGCATGAATCAAATTACTATGTTGTTGACATTGAGGACATTTCTTAACAAATATGAAAGAATCTTGTTCCATTATTTTCCAATAATATCCCATTTGAAGCAATTTATTAACCAAATATTTTCCATCAAAATGTCCTCCACATGAACTAGAATGAGCCTCTGCTAAAGCTACAAGAATTTTAGTTCTATTAAGACATCTTAATAATAATCCTTCATAAGAGCGTTTGTAAAGTGTATCTCCTAAAATGATGTACCATGCTACAAGTTTTTGAATACGATTACGCATGATCCTTGTTACTGATTTAGAAAAAGTACCATCTTTCAAAAAATGAAAAATATGTGAATACCATTCATCCGAATGCAACTTGAAACAGTCAAAAGTGATCTTATCAAAAATTTCAAGGCATTTAAGAGTTTGTCTAGTAAATTGAAAATTTTCTGCATTATTCTTGAGACAAACCAAGGAAGCTGCACTAGCCATAGCATCTGCATGTCGATTATCCTTCCTAGGTAAAGTCTAAATCATATAAGATGGGAATTGTGAAAGCACATCAAGAGCTAAATCTCTATATTGTGTCATTTTAGCATTTTTAGTTTGATATCTTCCTTTAATCTGTTCAACTATCAGTTGCAAATCACCATATATTTGTAAATGTTGGATATTGAGGGATGAAGCTACTCGTAGTCCAGCTATAAGGGCTTCATACTCCGCAATGTTATTAGTACAAGGAAAGGTTAATTTATATGATAAAGGGATGGGTTTTTTTGTAGGGGGAATCAAGATGATACCCACACCAGAACCTTTTTTACACTTAGACCCATCAAAATATAATTCCCAATTATCATCATGTTGAATAGTTAGAATATTATCATCAGGAAATTCTATAGAAGTAGAATTTTCATCTAGACATGGACTAGGAGCCTCGGCTAGATAATCTATCAATGCTTGTCCCTTAATAGATTTCTAAGAAATAAAATTAAGATCAAATTCAGTGAGCAACATAACCCATTTTGCTAATCAACCAGAAAGATCAGTTTGTGAGAACAGATGTTTCAAAGGATCGAACTTGACAATCACATTAACTTCAGCATTTATAAGATAATGCCTGAGTTTCTGACATGCATAAACTACAGCTAGACATTGTCTTTCTAAATCTATATATCATGTTTCATAATCAATTAAATTCTGACTAATGTAATACACGGGTTTTTCTTTACCATTATCATCAATTTGAGCTAACAATGCACTCACAGCCCATGGAGTTGCTAAAGTGTATAATTGAAATGGTTTATCAAAATTTGCAAGTTGCAAAATAGGAGGATTCGCAAGATACTCCTTAAATTGCTCAAAAGTTTGTTTACACTCCTCATTCCAAGTGAAAGTGTTATCCTTTCTAAGAAAGGAAGTAAAAGGAATAGTTCGGTCAGCTAAATTAGAAATAAAGCGACGAATAGCTTGTATTTTTCCTCGTAAACTTTGTAACTGAGAAATATTCTTAGGAGGAGGCATATTAACAATAGCGTCAATCTTTTCAGTATCTACTTTGATGCCTTGCTTAGAGATTATAAATCCTAATAATTTACCAGAATCAACTCCAAAAACACACTTCTTAGGATTCAATCTCATATCATAACTTCTAATTCTTTCAAATATCTGTTGTAAAATAGTAACATGATCTTCTCTTTGTATATATTTTGCCAAGATGTCATCCACATAATCTTCAAGAATCTTATGAATGTAATCATGAAAAATCAGAGTCATAGCCCATTGGTAAGTTGCTCCCACATTTTTTAATCCAAAAGGCATCATGACCCAACAAAAGGTTCCCCAAGGTGTTATAAATGCAGTCTTAAATTGATCTTCAGGGGGGATAAAGATTTGATTATGTCCCAAAAAATCATCCATAAAAGATAACAAAGCATGACCTATTGTTGAATCCACAATCATATCAATATTAGGTAGCGGGAAATCATCTTTCAAAGATGCCTTATTTAAATCTCTGAAATCAATGCACATCCTTATCTTATTTTCTCCTTTTGACATAGGCACAATGTTTGAAATCCAATCTGAGTAATCAATGGAACAGATAAATCCAGAATCCAATAGTTTTTCAATTTCACCTTTGACTAACAAAGCAATTCATGGATTCATCTTTCGAATTTTCTATTTCACCGGTTTCATATTCAGTTTTAAAACAATGTTATGAGTAACAATTTTAGAATCGATACCTGGCATATTGGAATATGTCCAAGAAAAGATATCCTTAAATTCGAGCAAAAGGGAAGCCAACTAATCACGTTCATCCTAATTCAAATATTTCCCAATTTTTATCATCCTTTCAGAATCATTTTCATCCACTTGAATATCAATAGTCTCAGTGATTAACAAATCACTTCTTATTGGAGAATCCATCGGTAAAGGAAGAATATCCTATTCGTCAAGCTCTCCAAAATAAGCATCTTTTTTTAAGCAATAAGGCTTTCCTCGTCTGTGATGAAATTTAGGTAGATCCTCATAAACCCCTAAAAATTCCATTAAGGCTTCATCCTTAGGAAAAATATCGAAAGAGGATTGTTGATTAAGGTCAATAAGCAATGGGTTAACCAATTTCAACTGTCCACTACAAATATGATTAACATTAAGAGGAAAATTCAATGGTTGTCTATAAGGATTAAATCCTAATCCATACGTATGATCATAGACATAATTATCCAGAGGTACTTGTATACCTTGTTCATATTCACCACATCCTTTCCCATTAAATCCTGATTTCTTAAGCAAATGATAACCAGGGCCATATCGATTAGTCATATCAGAAGGAGTCCAAGGAATGACATATGTCACAATTTCATAATAATCAGGCTTTATAGTGTCAAGAATTTCATTAATCGAAGCGACAACAAAATTACTTTTTAATTCTTCAGACAATGGGGAAGAAGTAAAAACCTTTTTCTCAAATTCATTTTGTTGCTTCATGAATTCTAAATCAGAGACCTTGTATTCTCCAATAAATGTAGGGTTAAAATCCAATGTCCTCCAATCATCCTCAGTCAAGGAAGAAGAAGAAGATTGAAGTTCTTGTTGTTGAATTTCAGGTTGTATAATCTCATATTGTTGTTTCTCCGATTGTTTTTCAATCTCTTTATTAGGTTGAATAGGTTCAGAGTTCTTAGCATATTTTGCATTTAAGCAAGGGTTTGGAGCATCATCCGCATGTAATGTATACATTAGATTATTATAGATGAACCTAACCTTGTGATGAAGAGTAGAAGGGACTCCATGCATAGTATGTAACCATGGTCTTCCTAAAAGAAGGTTATAGTTGAGAGGTCTAGGCATAACATGAATAGGAGTATTTAGAATAACTGGACCTACTTTAACAGGTAAGGTAATAATACCGAAAGTTCTTTTCGCAATATTATCAAATCCACGTATAGGAACATTATCAGGTTGAATAGTAGATAAATCAGCCTTAATTGCTTTGAGCATATCCATGCTACAAACATTAAGTCTAGATCCATTATCAATTAAAGTTCGTCGAATGATACTCTGATTAATCGAGACAGCCACCATAAGAGCATCATATTGATTCTGCACCTCTAAGGATGGTAAATCATTATCAAAAAATACAATAGGAGGTACAGAAGGCATAGTATGCATACAATCCAAAATAGAATGAATGTTTTCTTGATTAGGAGGTGAAGCAGGAAGAGTAAATAGAGATTTTTGCAATGCCTCATGATATGTCAGGGAGGCTTGAAGTAATTCCCATAAAGATATCTTAGCAGAAGTAGCATGTAATTGGTCAACTAAGTTATACTCCTTAAAGGTAGATGGATACCTAGGTGCTTGAGGAAGCATAGGTTGAGAAGGAGGTAAAGAAACTAGAACAGTAGGCTGAGGATTATTCTGTGTACGATAAGCATGTGAAACAAAATCAGTGTTATCAAAGAAATCCAAAGGATCTCTAGGTTTACCCTTAACTGTTATACGAGGACATCCTTTTACCATCATCAAAGGTGTAGGATATATCAATTTAGGTTTATCAATGTTACAAATAGTGGGACATGAAGGTAACCATGCACACACCCTATGGTAAAGGTCAATTAGAGAGGTTGTGGAGGAGAGTGCAATAGGAATAGGATCCATGGAGACCATATTCGAACCATTTTCAGTCTCACTACCATGTACCTCATTAGGGAATCTATCTTCTTGTACAATAAAAGACTCATCAAAGTACTCAAAACAAGAATCATACATATTGAAGACAAAGAAAGTACTAAAAGCATGAAAACATTTTGTATTTTTAAAGGAATTTGGCAATTTTTTTGTATTTTTGAAATATAAATGCAAGAAAGAATTCTAATCTTATAAGCATAAAAGATTTAAATCTAACACCATAAAAGAAAGAGTTTTCATAAACGGGTTCACCAAAATGAATATGGTTAAAATGGAAACATAGTAATGTACCTAACATTCAACACATATTCATTTGAAATTGAGATTGGAATTGGAATAACATAAGTAAATCTGAAAATACTTGAAAATTAATTAGGTCAAGATACATACCTCATCATGAAATTGATTCATAAATACCTATTTTCTGAAGTCTGTGCACACTTTCAGAAAAATCTGAAACCTGTCTTGGACTGGAAATGATGAGATGAAGAAAACCCAGAAATCTTTCTCCAAAATAGCTCAGCTCAAGTTTGACCCTCATAAAAGGTCAAATACCACATTCTTTATTTGAAGTCCGATTCAAATTTTGTTCACAGATCTTGAAAGTTCAGCGAAAAGGGTACTCAGATCTATCCTCTAATCCTTAAAACAACAACTATAGATATCTGAAAAGGGGAGTTTTGGGGTGGCTATATAAGGTTTTTCCTTAGTCAAACCCCCATTTTGGTGGTCTCCACCTCCACGAATAGCCGATTGAAATAGAATGTGTGTGTGTATGTATTGAAAGTGTAATGCCAAGATCTGTTCCTCTAAATCAAAACCCTAGCATGAATATGTATGAAATAACAATGCATAGATTTGAATGAGATAGAAAATCATACCAAGCCCCCAAGGATAAAGTACTTCTACCAAACTCACAATCTGTAATTGCTACTTCATGATTGAATCCTTGAATGGTTGAAAGTTGATAAAGGTGGATCAAGGAAGAAAGGATCTCTCTTACTCCAAATATGAATTCACAAAGATGCTTGATGTCAACAATGGCTTGATCTTCTATGTCTTCCTCTTGCTAACTTGCACCTTCACTATTCCTCCCTTGCTTGAATTCTCACTTGCACTTGAGAGCTTGCAATTGCTTGAGATGAGATATGAAAACTTGATGTGAAAATGAGAGAGGAAGGCCTCCTTTTATAGTGAACTAGGGCACACTCCTCTAGAGGGGCCACCTTGGAGAATTAAATCCCAATTAGGTCCTAACCTTTAGAAAATATACTTAGATTAAATGCAATTAAAGGATTTACCATCTTGAAACCCGAAATGGCCGACCCGGAAGCAGGAAAATAAATCTCTCAAAAGCTCGAAGCCCAGAAATTAAGGATCTTGAGAATTTGGAGAAAGGGGTCAAAGTTGAGGTTGACCCTAACCTAGTCAGGGTTGACCTCGACCCTAACCTAGTCAGGGTCGACCTCGACCCTAACCTAGTCAGGGTCGACCTCAACCCTGACCTAGTCAGGTTCTAACTTGACCCTGACCCTAGTCCCAGGTTGACTCAGAACTAAGTCAGGAGGTCCCAGGGATGTCCAGAAACCCAAAACTGATGCCAAAATAGAATAGAATGTTAGTGATAGACATAAAATCCTATGATGATCATGATGAAGGCTAGGAGGATCCATTTCTAAATCCTACCTAGAAAATAGAGCCATGGAAGAGGGAAATTCAGGAGAATCCTTAGGATCCTAACCCTAATTTCACCTAGAATGAAGAAGATGAGAGCAAAATGCATCCTAAATGCATGTCTATCATGATAAATGTAATAAAAGAGGGTGCTAAACCTACCAAGATGGAAGTGCTTCCATTTTAAGATGATACAAATAATTCATGTAATACAATCAAATCACTAACATAATGTTATAGACTCACCAACAAGTTACCCAATGAATACCATATCCATATCTTTCTTATCCATCTCATCTTTATGTAGATATATCATTCCTTCACCATTATTTTATTGTTATGATATTTGTAACCATCATGATAAGTATAGTCAAAACTAGTTGACATCAATGGAAATACATTAACTGATGGGGAGGCTAGGATAGACTAGCTAGTCTATGCTTTGCTCCTTGCCCGAGGACTCAAGTGTGCTCCTAACACCTATGGTTGATCTATAGGAACCTTTTACATTCAAGGAACCCCTGACCTGCCTAACCTTCCCACCAAGTTCAATAAACTCACTCATCAACACTCCATGCTTTGCATTCTAGTTACTAGCCCTTATCTAGGCTAAATAAGGTCTTTTTGACTTAGGCTTCCTTCCCACACTCCAACAGTGGATTTGATAGGTTCCAAGTTGTTTTCAAGACATTAGGCAACTACTTGAATCATTGTTTTAGTTGGGTCTTCATCAGAATTAGGACTTGCTTTGGAAAATAGGGCTACAAGGAGGAGGCCTAATTAGCCCTCCTTCTAGTTTCTTAGGAGATTTGAAGCCCTTTGCACAAAATTTCATCTACCCTGTCCTAAAGGAATTTGACTATAAATGACCCACTCTAATGGATTTTTGGGGTCTCAGGTGCCCATTCATCCATACAGTACCATTCCCTATTTATGAGGGTTTCAAGGGTTTTAAGACTGTTCCCTACTCCTAGCTTTACCATTGCTTTTCCATGGCCTTGCAGACCTTCTCCTTCACAAGAATGAGTCTTCAAACAACATTCTTGACTACCAAAAAATGGCAAGTCTTGGAGCACTCTCTGTCACCTACTGGAGTTCTTTGATTGCTGCTGCAACCTAGCTGAATGGCTCCAATTCGCCTAGGGCTTTGTCAAACTTGTGTTTGCACTAGCTTGCTAGGGCCCTACTTGCATATTATATAGGGTTAGGGTCTAAGTTCTTAGACTCCATAATCCCATGGCTTTCCCATGGTGTAATCAAGAGCTTCAGGCCCTATTCCATCAGTGCCACCAAAATAGACAGTGGACTGTGGAACTTGCTAAACCAAAGAAAACAATCAAACACACTCAAAACCTAATCTATTTATAGGTAAATGAATTGAAACAACCACAAAAATGGCTACACAAACAATTGATATCAACAATACACACTAAAATCAATGCTTCAAGCCATGTAAGTCACTGTCCAACACTGTTTCAGTGTATTTTCTCTCATGTGCCTGTACACCTGTCATACATACTATCTTCCAACCTTGGGATTAGGGTTAGTCAGGCCTTATATATCCTTTCTTTCAAGTGTGTGTGTTGGTTTTAGGGCTTATAGCCACTTAGCATAATCAGTCTTTACAAAAAGGGAAATTTGCTTAGCAACTTTTGAGCAACTTTTAGTTGCTTGAGTAGCTTTTTCTTACTCATTCAAAAGACCATTCCTAAAGCACACTTGTGCTCATTAAATAACCAAACACTAACTTAAGATTACTAACCTCAAATCCAAGCACCCTAAGTTGATAACATTCCTTGGATCAGTGTGTTGCACAAACAAACTAGAAAGACTAGAGACTTCTAGGACTTAGACATTGCCTAGACTCAACAAAAACAAATGAGCCAAACTCCTTGTTGACCCTTATTTAATTACATGCTTCAAACCAAGGTAAGACACACCAAAATATGAAGGTGAGGGCCCTCATAGAGGTGGTCTTGCACCATTAACTGATTTAATGTCTCACATATACATTAGTAGCTTAGTGATCATCAATCACTACCTTTCAAATATCCAATCAGTTTTCAAACTCTCCCTCAAGATATTCAATCAGTTGTAGTTTATCAATACATATACATATACATGTATAAACACACACACACACACACACACACACACACACACACACACACACACACACGTGTGTGTGTGTGTGTGTGTGTAAGTATGTATGTATGTATACATGCATATATATATGTACACACACACACACACACACACATATATATATATACACACATATAATGGTCAATGATGCAGTTCAAGTTTATAGTTTGAACACATTTTATTCATTGATATGGTATATACTATTACAACTATTTGGTATTGTGCTAGATCAGTTTTGGTAATGGTACATTTTCAGTCTACATGTGACATATTTGACATATTTTAGTGAGAAGGTTTACTGATACATTGTATGTCATGGGTTGTATTTGCACTTGTGGTCATATAGTTTACTAAATGTTGATACTGATATCTTTTTTTATCTTGTCACAAATAAGAAATTGATGTCTTATCAATCTTTTATTGATAGCTATCAATGATTTATTTAGTCAAGATCTATGAGCTATCAATAGCCTAAGTCCTAAAAGAATGATCATTTAATCAATGACCTTTTTTAAAAAGACATGACATTTTTGGTCTTGATATAAAAGGGTGAAATCAATTTTATTCATGGTGACAATATTGGCATAACATTTCTAAGTGGAAATAATGAAGATGGAAATTTGACATGTCTGAGGAATGTTGAAATCATGTTTAATAAAAAGATTCATGTCAATAACTATAGTGTATCATATGGGGTAGTACTATGAAGGCTAGTTGCATAATATCATGTGAAAAATGAGATGTGAACATCCTTGATTTTGTGTTCATTTGTATATAAAAAGGGTGATTATATTCTTGACCTTGTGTAATATGCATTACTAATTTCATTAGTCGGTACCTTTGATTAATTGATCATTGTTTGAATGTCAAAAGAAAAAGTCTGCAAAGGTATTATAAAAGACATTATCATTGTGGAAAAACATGTGCACGAGGTCTCTTTTGTAAAGCATGCTTAAAGTGGTTAGCATTATTTTGGATTAGACACACATTATTGTGGTCCCTAGTTTTGAAGGCATGAAAGACATTATCAAATGGATAGGGGGTTTTGTCAGGCATTATTATGTTTCACATTTTGAATGTCATTATGGTTATCATGATTATCATTTTCCATAAGACATTGAAGGAAACCATTTTTCTATTTAAAATCTTGAAACCCTAGTGAATTAGGGCATAAGATTCAACAATTGTAGTATTTTAGAGATGGAATGATAGAGGCATCACAACAGTTAAATTTGTAACATCGTTCTTGCTTCAATTAGTAAATGAAATTGGTTATAGTGTATTAATTTTGTTAAATAGAAGCAATGTTTAGCAGTGAAACACAAAGGTTTCTTAATCAATTACAAATGGGAACTAAAGGAAGTTTTTATAACAGTTATATCAAGGCAACAATTTCTTTTTAGTTTTTTTGTTGATTCACTATTATGGTTGTTTGATATATAGTTATATATATATATATATATATATATATATATATATATATATATATATATATATTCATTTTTGAATGATATAGCAGTGTGGGAACAGTGAGAAAAAGAAAAGAGGGATTTTAAAGACTTTTTTGAATCTTTCATACATGGTATTTTGTAAAATAAAAATGGCTCTATTTTGGTGAAACATATCAAAGGTTTATACTTTTGAAGGAGTTCTCAGATTTGTGAGTAAATAATTTTATTTTCTGAAAAGAAGTCTTTATATTATGAAGGGTTTATGTATGATTTGGGAATACTTGAAAGAGATTTGCTATATTTTGATTATGTAATATAGTGGCATATTATCACAAACACTTATCTATGCAGATTTACATTTTGTTGATATCAAAGTTGTAGATGCTATATCTTGTCATTTTGAGAGCATAATGTGTTTATCTCATGATGTATCTTTCAACCATTATGGTGTATGCATTATATGATTGCATGTAATCTTCAATCTCAAGGTGAATGAGTTTCTCAAAAAGATGATATGTAGAGAAATGGAGTGATCCCCTATAGTATTATTCAAAAATATATACAGAAGTTGGAAATGATCAAGTTAGTGAGACATATTGATCATTTCCAATGAGTCATCTTGTAGCCAACGAGGCTTTGCTAGTGAGCCATTTTGATCAAACTAGTGAGGCAGAGTGGCTTTTTATCCCTATGAGGGTTTTCCACTCATGGAAATCATTGTTTCATGACTCTTCTGTGATATTTATGTTTTACATGTTAATGTGCAATTGTGGTTTAGTATACTTGCTATCATTAAAAGCTTATATCCCTCAAGTTCATGTGCATTTTCTATATATCATTGAAAAGTTGAATTTGAAATTTAAATTTGCCTAAGAATATTGATTCACCCTCACCCCTCTTAGCGTTCTTTGTACTCCAAAAGTCCACATAGGTAGCAGAGTTGGTTTGAGCCATGGGTTCACTCCCTAGTGGTCTTGAGTTTGACTCCAAAGCCCATATTTAGATAATGTACCTAGCTTGTGGGTGGCTTGGTACATACCTAGAGGATAATTCCAACCCCTTGGCTTGCCCCTTCCTAACCCCGATTTGGCAGCAAGTAAGTCCAAGGTAAGGTAGGTTTGGTGTTGGGCTAGATCATCGAAATACCTTTGGAACTATGTGTGTGTGTGTCAAAGAGAGAGAGAGAGAGAGAGAGAGAGAGAGAGAGAGAGAGCACCTAAAATGGTTTGAACTAACCCCAAAAGTGGGTAATATTAAGTTAAACCAAATTCATCTTTTGATCCTAATCAAGATGAACTTGGTTAAAAGTATATCTTACAATGATCGAGTTGATTTTTCATTGAAAATAATCCATTTCACATCAAATTGGTTGAAGAACTCAATTCTATCTTAAAATCTCTTCAAAATGATTACTTAGCTTTCCCAACAAGCATTGATATCTGAATAGATGTGAAATGGAATCACCTCAAAATGGATAGATAGGGTTGAAAGATGAAGTATGGATGGATAGATTGAAAAAGGGATGAGTGATGGAAAATGTTGTGGACCTATAAAGTTAACAAAACAAAAATGCAACTACTAGCCTCAAAATAGGGAAAATTTGGAAAATGTTGATTATGATGACTATGTATAGTTTTGAGCAATTTTGCAACCTGTTTTGGACTAGAAATACCAAGACGGAGAAAACCCAGAAAACTTTTATCTTTCTGAAGGTAGGTCATCCTTGACCCAGATAGCGGGGCAAGGTCTTACCCCAGGGTAGGATCCTACCCCTCACTGAAGGTCATCCCTGACCCAAAACAACTCCGATGGAAAATCTATTCGCGAATCCTGAAAGTTCACCAAAAAGGTATTCAGATCCAAGCTCTGATTCGCAATCCTATACCTGTACCTGCAAGAAAATTGGTTTTTTTTGTTTGGATGAGGGGTTTGCCTTGGTCAAACCCTGGTTTGGAATTAACCTTAATAATGAAATTGAAATGGAGAATGCTAGCAAGTAGTAGAAGTAGATCTAACAATGAAGCTATGATATTCAATAGATATGCAATTGTATTTCAAATGTAAACAAGTATGTTGATATGAAAGCTTGAACATAACATTAACAAATGTAAATTAAAAGCTCCATGATTGTATGCTTGGAATCCACCTTGATAGAATAATGAATGGATCTTGAAGATGAACAAAGGATCTTAAAGGAAGATCACACCACCATGATGGCTAGATCGAGGGTTTTGAATGATGAATCTTGAATGCTTGAACCAAATCCCTTCAAAGGCTTGAATGCTTGACTACTTGATCTTAAAAGGAGAACTTGAATGGAGAAGAGGACTTGAATGCTTCCTTGATAATGCTTGATGGAATGCTTTTTTGATCTTACTTGATTGTGGATGCTTGATTGCAAAAAGTGATGTCTTGATCATGAAAGTGGATGTGTGAAATGAGAGAGGAAGGCTTCCTTTTATAGTGATCTAGGGAACAAACCTCTAGAGAATGTCGACATTGAGGAATTAAATCCCAATTAACCTTAACCCCTAGAAATGGACCCAAGTTAAATGCAATTTAAGGATTTACCATTCTGAAACCTAAAATGGTCGACCTGGAAGTGGGAAAAAGAAACTTTCTGAAGCCCGACATCTCGTAACTCCTAGAATCTAAAAATTGGACTTGGGGTCAGGGATGAGGTAGACACCACCTTAGGTCAAGGTTGAGGTCATCCCTGACCTAGATCGGGGTCTAGGTCATCCTTGACCCTACCAAGTCATCTTTGACCTAGACAGTCAGAAACTCCAGATTCTCAGAGAAAATTGTCCAGAAAAGGCTGGAAATAAGGAGGAGAGAAGTAGAACAGGGGGAAACAGCCAGATACATGCCAAGACCCGATCAAGGAGCTTAACATGACCCTAGACTACTCACTCGGAGGGCTAAATGCTCTTAACATGGAAGTGTTTCCATTTTAAGATGATACATTAAGCCCCCACTTTAGCAAGAGTATGGACTCAATGCAAACTCTTGGTAAAGGAGATGAAAGAAGATATCCAAGTGGATTCACAATGAGATAAAATAACACTTAGATAATGACACAAGCCCCCAAGCTAAGGATTCTAACTCAACATACATGCGCGAGGGTGTGAAAACAAAAAAGGAATAAGACACAAAAGAGGGGTTAGTACTAAAACAAACCCAAATCAATTAGCACAAGAAACCTCAGCTAAGAAACATTTCTCATACTAATATCATATTTGGAAAGCTATCATAAAAGCATAAATGATTACATAATAAAGACAAGAGAAACACTATAAATAACATAGATTCATGATCCCGTCCTACTAGCAAGAAAGAGAAAAGAGAGAAATGGAAAAGATTGATTACCTCACCCAGTAAGATGCCCACCTTACCGTGAATCACCAAGGGAGGGAGAGCCAAATAGGTGGCCAAACCTGATAGTTCACCCATAAGTTGTTCTTGCAATTGTAATGTGTCTTTTGATGGCTTTTGGAATACCCATAGATCCACCTTCTTGTATCACTATGAATATAAAATGCATGTCTCCTTAGGATTTAGCAACTTATGTGTGTTACCTTCGGAAGATTTAGCATATTGGAAATGTGTGTCTCTTCAGGATTTAGCAACTTATGTGCATTACCTTCCAAGATTAAGCATGTTGAAAATTGAAAAATGTTTGTCTCCTCAAGGTTTAGCAACTTATGTGTGTTACCTTTGGAAGAATTAGCATATAAATGAATGTCTTTTCAGGATTTAGAAACTTATGTGTGTTACCTTCCAAGATTTAGCATGTTGAAAAATAAAAAAAATAAAAACTATAGAATAAGGGAGACCCTATATATGCCCCCCTCCTTATCGTGGCAGTCTACTAGACATGATAAGGAAGAGGAAGAGGATACCTTCTTCACAATGCAAGGAGATATCCTGTTTAACAACAATGTACACCATATTCCTAGCGAGGGATATTGACCCCTACATCCAAGAGTATAGATAATTGTGAAAAGGATATGTCACTCATGGAAAAAGGATCCTCAATCAAAAAGATCTTATCAACAAGACCCCCACCATAGAGGAGTGCTTTAGATAAAATATCATCTTTCAAAGGTGGGAACAAAGATTCAATCATCAAGCACCCGACAAAGAAGAGGAAAAGGAATCTTTGGAATGAGAAAAACAACTCTAATACTAAAGCAAGGGTAAGAGTTTATAATGAACATAATTTGCAACATAGAGAAGAGGTGATGACCTAGGACAACAACCTCTCATAAAAAGGTTATCCATAGTCAAAGCATCTATCAATATGATGAAATAATATTGCAATATAAACAAATATCAGTAAGCTAAGGAAAGCAGTTCCCTAAACAAAGAGAAAGAAGGAAGAACCTTGCCCCCCAGAGATAGAGACAAGGGATACCTTCGCAAAACAAATGTCTTAGAAAAGATATATTGAATAAGATCTATGGATGATTATAAACATAATACAAAACCATAGAGAGATAGGAGAGAAAGAATACCAATTAAGCCCAGTAAAAAGACTAATGGATCCTAGGAGACTGGATGGAAATATACCTCTTTCCCCCTAGTCCAAAGACAAGAGGAGTTGAGTTCTATATTATATCAGATCAAGGGGAATCCCCTATATCAAAATTATGAAGGAATTGTAAAACTGCATGAGAGTGAGATAGAATTCCTAAAGCAGCTCTTTCTCTAACATATAACTTGAAATGTTTACAATCAGCAAGTAAATGTGTATTACTATAATGAAAAGGACATTTGTACTTGGATAAAGCATTTATCGGCATAGGGCTAAAGATTTCTTTCTTGGAATTCATTAACTCAACATATACCTTCTTAGCTACATCTTTACGAGTATTAGTGTTATCTAGAGTGGGTGTTGGGAGAAGAATATGAAGAGGAGGATGATGATCACCATCACCTACCTTATCTTGAGATTGCGAACAACCAACACCATGTAAATCTTGTTTAGGGGGTATAAGAACTGGAAACCTAATACCATGCTCATTAACACCAAGCCCTAAACCTTTATAACCTTGTTTAGTCACCATATTATATCTGGTAGTGTACATATCATGTAAAGCTTCTACAGGAGGTGATTGTTTATCATGTTTATGAGTAAAGGTTGAATAAGGTGGAGTAATAGGTTTTGAAGAAGTTTCTTTACCCTTTCCTTTAATATCATCATGAATCGAAGGAGAAGGTAAATCAAAGAAATCTTGTACAGCTGCATCCTGAACTATAGCTTGAATTCCATCATAAGTATGGGAAGAGCGAGGATGAATAGATGGAGAATTAGGTATTGGATTAGGAATAGGAAGATTAGGAATCAAATTAGGAATGATAGGATTAGGATTAGGAAGATTAGGAGATGGTGTATCATCTACCAAATTCTTCACATGATCCAAAAGAGTAATAAGGCTACCACATACATCTTTAATGAAAGTTTTGAATGTAGGAAGACTAGTATTAGTCAATTTCATAAAAGCATAAGAAAGTGCAAAATTAAGTTTCATCAACATAATGAAGTGAATGATACTCTCAAAAACATCATAGGTATGGTAAAGAGATGCTAAAAGAAGGGTAATAAAGAACATGACCACACACCAAAGCATCTTAACAATCTCCATAGTAAATGAATGCAAGAAATGTTTTTGTATTTTATTGAATATATAGATTTTTTTTGTATTTTTGAAGAAGAGATCTACTAAAAACAATAGAGCATCTAAATCCACAAAAGAAAATAGGGTAAGTATGTCGGGTTCACCAAATTGAATACAGGTGAAATGGAATCACCTCAAAATGGATTGATAGGGTTGAAAGATGAAGTATGGATGGATAGATTGAAAAAGGGATGAGTGATGGAAAATGTTGTGGACCTATAAAGTAAACAAAACAGAAATGCAACTGCTAACCTCAAAATAGGGAAAATCTAGAAAATGTTGATTTATGATGTCTGTGTATAGTTTCGGGCAATTCTACAACCTATTTCAGACTGGAAATACTGAGATGGAGAAAACCTAGAAAACTTTTATCTTTTTGAAGGCAAGTCATCCTTGACCTAGATAGTAGGGCAAGGTCTTACCCCGGGGTAGGATCCTACCCCTCACTAAAGGTCGTCCCTTACCCAAAATAGCTCCAATGGAAAATCTGTTTGCAGATCCCAGAAGTTTTCTGAAAAGGTATTCAGATCCAAGCTCCGATTCACAATCTTGTACCTATACCTACAAGAAAAATGGTTTTTGTTGTTTGGATGAGGGGTTTGCATTGGTCAAACCCCGGTTTGGAATTAACCTTAATAATGAAATTGAAATGGAGAATGCTAGCAAGTAGTAGAAGTAGATCTAACAATGAAGCTATGATATTCAATAGATATGCAATTGTATTTCAAATGTAAACAAGTATGTTGATATGAAAGCTTGAACATAACATTAACAAATGTAAATCAAAACCTCCATGATTGTATGCTTGGAATCCACCTTGATAGAATAATGAATGGATCTTGAAGATGAATAAAGGGTCTTAAAGGAAGATCACACCACCATGATGGCTAGATCTAGGGTTTTGAATGATGAATCTTGAATGCTTGAACCAAATCCCTTCAAAGGCTTGAATGCTTTAATCCTTGATCTTAAAAGGAGTTCTTGAATGGAGAAGAGGACTTGAATGCTTCCTTGAGAATGCTTGATGGAATGCTTGCTTAATCTTTCTTGATTGTGGATGCTTGATTGCAAAAAGTGATGTCTTGATCATGAAAGTGGATGTGTGAAATGAGAGAGGAAGGCTTCCTTTTATAGTGATCTAGGGCACAAACCTCTAGAGAAGGCCGACATTGGGGAATTAAATCCCAATTAACCTTAACCCCTAGAAATGGACCCAAGTTAAATGCAATTTAAGGATTTACCATTTTGAAACCTGAAATGGCTGACTTGAAAGCAAGAAAAAGAAAATTTTCAAAGCTCGACATCCCGTAACTCCCAAAATCTAAAAATTAGATCTGGGGTCAAGGACAAGGTAAACACCACCCTAGGTTAGGGTTGAGGTCATCCCTAACCTAGGTTGGGTTCTAGGTCATCTTTGACCCTACTAGGTCATCTTTGACCCAGACAGTCAAAAACTCTTAATTCTCAGAGAAAACTATTCAAAAAAGGCTAGAAATAAGGAGGAGAGAAGCAGAACAAGGGGGAAATAGCCAGATACGTGCCAAGACCTGATCAAGGCACTTAACATGACCCTAGACTACTCACTTGGAGGGCTAAATGCTCTTAACATGGAAGTGCTTCCATTTTAAGATGATACAATATCTAACCGACTAAAATCCATGTCCTATGCATATGCATTGGATGGCATGGTACCATTAGACCATACATTTATAATTGTAGCTCATGCACAAAAGCCCATAATATCATTCATCAAGTTAGATTTTAAGTTTAATTTAAAATTTATAATATAATAATAAATTATATATTTAAATTATTTAGCATGTCCACATATCTTTATTTATACTTAATTAAGTATATAAAATAAATATACAATTTTTATAATCTTAAGTAATCACTCCTCTAAATATTATATAAATATTAAATTATATAAAGATTATATATTTTATACTTACTAAAATTATATAGCAATACTATGTGCATGATTTTTATTTATACAAAGATCATATAGAAATATTAAGATTATATAAATATTACATTATATCTAGTAAGATTTTATATCCATACATACATAGCTTCAATTATATTTATATTTTAAATATTATCAATATTAAACAAAATAACTTTCTCAAAGATATAATTACATAAATTAAAATTTTTTAAAGTTCTAATTAAATTTGGTTAATTCTTCATTTATAACAATTAATATTTTAAATATATAATTATTTGACATAGTATAATAAAAAATATCAGTTTTGTATATTATATCTGAAAATAATTATTTGACATATTAGTAAGTTCTTTAAGTTTTTGTTGTTTATTTTTTATTACAGTAATTGCAAGTTTTGAAGGGACCCCGAAATCCTTTAACAAAGCATAAAGAAGATAATAAAAAGATAACTAAAAGACAACAATCTTTCCCAGAAAGGGACTAAAACAAAGAGGGACATATCCCAAATAATACATTAAAGCACTAGCACAAAAAGTGCATGAAACTATAACAAAAAAACTACCAGCAAAATAGGGCAAAAGAACTCCCAATAGTAGGGTCACTTCATTAGTTTGAGGAATTCCTCAAATTCCTCCATCTAATTTTGCATATTCTTGATGGACTCCTTCAGGTTGGAAATATCTTTAGTCTGGACCGCAGTCTTCTTTCTAGTACTAGATGTGGTCCTAGAACCTGAACCAAGCACCTGTATTTCATCTTTCCCTTGATCTTCTTCTAAATCATTTTATCAGTATTATTCCCTTCTGGCAGGGTATAGAGGGCTTTAAGGTTATCAACAGTTGCTTTCATGCTCGTGTTGGACAGAGTGATCATCTTCTTTACCATAGTATCATTATTGTTGATCTTGTCAGTAATCAGGCTTATCACAATTTCAATGGTCTTGTTAATTTTCTCCTCCAGCATGGTGGTATTAACAGTTCCCTTCTCAAAAATATCCTTACCTTTCTTGTACATTTCAGCATCATTTTGCATTTTGTCAATGATTTCCTCTAGCAAGGCATTCCTAGCTTCTAGATTTTTGCATCTAGTTTGCAGCTCCTAGATATTATTTTGGATCCATTTGTCAATGTTGTATCCATACATAACCTTTTTCCTAGCCACTTGCAACATAGTCATACTGATGGTTCTCTTCACCTTGAAATCCCTATCCCATAGATCTTCCTCAAGTCTTCTTTGATTGTGGGTATCCCCTTCCATGTCAGCAATGTTATTCTCTGGGCTTTCGGGGGGGGGAGGAGCTAACCTCACATTCCTCATCTTCATTATTGGCTTCCTTTTTAGAATCAAGAGTTTCTGTATTGACATGAATTTCCTCTTCTATAATCCTCAAATCCTCATTACTGATGTCTTCCTCCACAGTATTAGCAGTAATTTCCTTACAGTCTTCATTTTCTTCGTAGTTGACTACTTCATCATTGTAGTTAACATCCTGATTATCCACCTTATCCTCTTCATTTTTATAATCTTCAGCTTCCTCAATGTTATCAATATTATCTTTAATAATATTCTCAGCAATCTCCACCTTTTCATCATCATTGACATTATTGTTGGCCTCCAAAGTATCATTTGGATTCTGTTGATCTTTATCAAAATAAACTTCCATAATCTCATTAATTTTATTAGAAACATCCTCAGGGTCCACCTTAACAAGGTCTTTGGTAATATCAGTCACAGGGTTACTCACAACTTCCTTGTCCATGTCAGGTTCAGAGGGAGTCACTTTATCCTTCCCAGAGATATCTCTATTACCTTCTTCCTCTTTCACAGTTTCATCATTCTCTAAAGAATCTGCCCATCCCTCATGGTCATCCTCAAATTTCATACCTTCAACCAGGTTGAGAATTGAAAGAACATCAATTTTGAAAGGGATTTTTAGGGCTTTTTTGTTTGAAGAGGCTTTCTTCCTAAAAGGAGACACATCTGGGTTCTTCCTTTTTTTGCTAGCAACCTGTTTAGGAATTGGCTCAGGGATATGATCCCTGGCATGCTCAGCAATAAGAAAAATGAGGCCCTTGAATGCAAAATAGGGGAATCCCTCACTCTATGATCAACAATGCTCTGGTTAAGAGAACTAAGAAATAAAAATGGGAAAGAGACCCTAATTTCATGCTTAAAGTGATTAACCAGCACAAAATGATAATTATAGACTCTGGAATATCTTCCATCGAGAGTGAAATATTCCATAATCACTCTGAGTACCAAACCCCGAATGATCTTGATGTTAGCCAGATTAACATAATCATATTTACCTTTCACCAAAAGGGCACGTTCTTCATCAGACTTAGGGAAGTCTTTGTACGCCTTATTGCCCACCTTCTTATCTTTTGAAAAGTGCATGCCCTCGAGAGGAAGACCAATAATCTCCGCCAGAAGCTCCAAGGTGAGAGTGAAAGATTTCCCCACAAAGTTAACCTTTCCTTTTTCCCAACCTGCCACAAAATCTCTAGAGATATCTTTGTCATTCCCATGCAACCGTTTTAGGTAATGGTGCACTTTTCCCTTCTTAAGCTTCCTCCAAACTTATTTTTCATGAATCCACTTACATTCCACCAGTTCCTCCCTCTTAAGATCCCCACCCATGTTAAAATTCTCCTTCCTAAACCAAGACTCAGAGAAAATACTCAACTCTGTTTCAAGAACTTGTTTTCCCCAATCTCTCAAACTATTAAAAAAAGCTTCGAACAATAAAGATTATGCTAGAGCTCTTTTTTAATGACCCAGAAAGCATGCGAAGTCAGAGAGAAATGATAGAAATTAATCACAACTTGGCACTTCACCTTCAAAGCACTCCAATTCAGAATTAAATTATGATATGTGGTCATTAAATTTAATAACTCCTTCGTAAATTGGCATATCACCTTCAAATCACTTCGGTTCAGAATTAAATCATGTTGTGTAATCATTAAATATAACTCCTTCCTTTTGATTAATTATGTCATAATTAATACATGAACTAATCTCATCATTGATCTTAGAGGATCCATACCACTTGTGTATGACGTCACTTCTAACCCCAAGATTAGCCAAACCATCTGCCACTTGGTTAGTTTCACGATAGTTGTGGGTAACATGAAAAGACTCAAGTCGTATGGTTATATTTTTTATTTTATCAATGATGTGTTCAATGGTCCAAGAAGAAAGTTTTTGTTGTTTGTTTTTTTTGTTATATTTACCATTTTTGCTTCTTTGTTTTAAACTATTTCTTCTTGTTTATATTTTTATTTTTTCTATCTTTTTAGTTCTTGTGCTCTATTTTTGGTCTTTTTTTTAAATAAATATTTTAGATTTCTTTGAGGCTTAGGTAGTTTTTGGCAATTATCTTGTTGACCTCTTGACCTCATGGGCTTTCTCTTCCATTCCTTCTCCTCTATCTCCTTTTATTAAATCCTAATCTGTAACCTACCATTTTTTATCTCCTTAATTTCTTTTTGTTCTAATGATGGATCATAGAGTGTGACTCTAACCCTTAATCCAAAAATTTCTAACAAGTACAAATTTTTACTATATAATTATAAATATATAATATATTAAAGTATAAATTTATTACTATATAGAATATTTATTACCGTATATAATATTTATAATTATATTACTATATAATTATAAATATATAATATATATATTAAAGTATAAATTTAGCAATGGATATAGTTTTCATACTTTTGTATAAATAGGTCCTTAAGCATTAGTAAGAAGGGACTTCACCATTTTTTTTAAAGCAAAAAAGAGGATTGTAGGGGATAGATCCATAGGATGTATCTATTTTTGGATAGTGGAATAAATTGGAATTTGTGTCATGAATTTCTTTTTGAGCATCGTAAAGTGGAAATGTATATGTTAGAGCTATGTATTTACTATTTTTTTCCTAACAGTGAGTAAAATTTTGTATTATGGAAGTACCTTATGATGCTTGATTGTTGAAAATGGTTACCAATACTTTCACATTGGAAAACTTTACATTCTATGTCGAAATGAACTTTTCCCCCATTCTTTCTTAATATGTTGTGTAATGAAATGAACTTTACATGTCAAATTCATTATGTTTAAGTATTGCTTGAATCTTTCTTTTCATCTTCTATATAGCTATGCTCAGATGTTAGTTTCCTTTTTTGCTTTTTGGTTAAAAGCACACCCCAAATAAAACCCAATTTTTATCATAAGTAGGAGTTGTACCTCTAAAATTAATAGGAAGATAATTTTTTAAACAAAGATCTCTCCAACTATTAGTTCTAGTTTGTCCTTCATCCTAGGCATTGCGAGTTATCTTTAAAGTTATTTTAGAAGAGCGAAAAATCTGAACCAATAGTCAATAAATCTCTTACCAAACAAGTACTTAACCTACTACTACAATTTTTCATTTTTCTTGCACGGGATTTTGTCCTAATTTCATCCAAATCAATTAGTTGCACCATTCTTTCCTCCATTGGCTCAAGGATGTGTGTCTCTTCTTCTTGGATGAACTTGTATATAGGCAACAAACAATTAATGGGTAACCTTGATTGTACTCCATACACCAATTCAAATGGAACTTTTCCAATGGATCTTTTCTTAGTCATCCTATTAGCCCAAATAGGTAATCTAAGATTTTAATCCCAAGCTTTCTCATTATTTTCTAGCATTCTCTTTACAATTTTCATTAGGCTTTGATTGCTAGACTCAACTTGACCATTCCTTTGTGGGTGTTATGGAGATGCACTTTTATCTTAGAGCATTTGCATGACTATGATCTATTGTCTTTGATAATTTATGAATATTTTTAGAGTTGACCTAGTTGACCATGTCACGTTATGATATATGACAATCTCATTTAAAGGTATTTGGAAATATTGTCTTAAATATTAGAAAAGTTAGAGAAAGAAAAGGTGGATCAAGTGAAATCAAGAATAAAATCATGGAGACTACCAAATAAGTTCTAAGGCATTTCTATTATGTTGATCTAGTCATGATCCATAGACTCAATCTTACATATAGTGTAAACATAATTCTCTAGTTTTGAGGCAAAATGTAGACTTTACATTATTTTATATACTTATCATCTTGAATTTCATGTATGAATGAATCTATTCGTCTCCCTCAAGAACATAACTATTTACCTTTATTTTATAGCATTACTTTCTTATTATAATAGATATTATTTCAAAATACACATACCTATAGATTAATTCATTATTTAATCTATGTTAATTTGTACTTATCTATTTGCATTTGATTGGATTAATCTTAGATCACAAAATGAAAGAAAATTTATTTTCATACTAAAATTTGACATCTTCTCTTGTCTTTTCCACTAAAACCAGATAAAAAAATCAATTTTCTTAGACGAGACGTACCACTATATTAATGACCAAAAATAGACTGATAATGAACTAAGCAAGAGACTTCAACATTCGCAAGGAATCCTATTGCATTGCCTATCAAATCCAGTCTTTCAAAGATTAGATTCTTTGCTATGTGTCATAAACCATTGCAATTTCAGATTTTTCAGTGGAACTTTCCAGCAAGGAGACAATCTGCAATTTGGTTTCAAGTCTGGATAATTACAACTTTTCAGACTAATTACTTATAATTTAAAATCTTTTTTGTCAAGAGGAGGTAGAAAATTTCAAAACATCAGAGTCACGGGCCCACATATGAACATTAATAAACATCCTAGTACTGAATTAAATAAATAAGAGTCAATAAGAGCTTAGTTCATAATATCAGTTATTTATTATCTATTTTTGGATTTATATATGGTAACAGTAATATGAAACTATTTGAAACTATTTTATAGATTGTATTGTTTTTTTTGTTTTGTTTTTTTTTATATTTACCATTTTTGCTTTATATTTACGAATTTTGTAAAACACCGTACATGAAAACCACACGGGTGTTTGCACTATCTGTACCCAAGATTCCATGAAAGGTGAAGCCATTGAAACTCTCTCTTCCACAATTTTGTCTAGCAATTCTGCATGCATCTCTACTGACAATTTTGTGGAGACTTGAAGGCTAGAATGAACTGTAATGGACGATCCTGCATGGGTTTAGAGGATATGAGAATATGTGCCTCAGTGGTAGGCATTCAAGTCTCTATTGGGGGGATGGCTGTTCTTCTCGAGAAAGAAAAATCAAAGGGAAAAAGCCTTTTGCCTCTTGCTGTCGCCTCCTTTGCCTTGGGGAGTTGTATATTGTGCCTCCTTGCATTCTTTCTAGACAAGTATGATAACTATAATACCCATTTCTGATTCAATTCTATTCATTCCCCTGTTCTTCATTTTTAATGCGTTTTTGGGGGTTTACTTATACAGGGAAAAGAGGTCAAAGATGAGCTTAACTCTGTTAGCTCAGGTGCTTCTCATATCTCTCACCGGGTAAGATTACTTCAAACTGAGATTTACTTCAAATTGAACCAAAATGGGCGTTTTTTTTAATGAAAAACTGTGTTATATTCTGTTGGGTTGCAATTAAAGAGTTTCAGCATTTCAAGCACTGCTGTTAATGGGATTGAGTGACACATCTTCTGCCTTTGCTACTGCCATGCCAAACTTGGCGCCTGCAATCATTTTTGTCATGGCATGGGCTTTGGGGTCAGTAATTCAATCCCACTCCTCTTCTATTGGTCAGTATTGTGCCACATCATTTTGTTGAGTTCCTTGTTTTTCCTGTGGTATTATTGGTACTTTTTTACTTGCTCTGCAGATTGGAGAAGGTAGACATTAAACATGCTCACAGCCAATTCAAAATTGTGGGCACAGTGATTTGTGTGGTGGGAGCAATGGCCATGAGTTTCATCACTGGTCCTGCTCTAATGGCGGACTCCAGGCCTTCAATATCACATTCCCAAATCAGCCTAGAAAATGTTGTTTCTGGATTTCTACAGGGGAGCTCTGCCAAAAGGATCAGAGGATGCTTTTATCTCTTGGCAGGAGTGATGTGCTTCTCATGTTCAATGATTTTGCGGGTGAACTCCCATGGCTACATTCATTGCAGCAATATCCACACAAGAATTGAGCTGATTTTTAATTATTATTTTATTTGTAGTAGTAAGTTAAATTTAAGCTTGCAAAATAAAGATAACTGTCTTTTTTCTTTTTTTAAAGGAACAAGTATAAAATTGTTATTAGTTTATTTAACACATTTTAAAATTAATAATAAGTTAATTTTTTTTTGGATTTTGTCATTGTCAGCTATTAATATTGAAGAGAATAGAATCAATTGTAATGTAATGAGTGTCTTGTTTTTAATTCATTAAGAACTAATTTAATTATAACATGATGTTGCGTGTATTCTTTTTTCATTCTTAACGTCTCTTCTAATGTTCATTTGTGACTAATATCATACCTGTAGGCCAAGGCATTGAAGCAGTATCCAGCACCTTTATCTCTTACAACAATGACAGCCCTTCTTGGCTCTATGGAAATTGCTATCTACATAATTGTATTGGACAAAGGCATCCATAGAGAATCATGGGTTGTAGATTGGAGTGGACTTGTGATTATTATCTATGGAGTAAGTGTAAATATTATCTTAGACCACTGATATTTATTTCTTACAAGAGCTAAACATATTAAGGCTCTATAATCAATTTTGAAGTGTTGAATTTTGACAGGCATTGACTTCCCATGGTTTGGCATATGCATTGGAATATTGGTGTATCGAGAAAAGAGGACCTGTGTTTGTTGCAATATTCAGCCCAATCTCTACTATTTGCTCAACTATATTGTCATTCTTCTTCATGGGTGATCCCCTGCATGTGGGAAGGTGTGTTTTAGATAATTTAAGTAATTATTATATGGTGTACTTCCACATGAATCAAAATGTCTTGGGATAATAACTAGCATATCTAATATTGTGCTTCTTTTTCTTTTCAACAGTGCAATCGGTATAGTGATGATTTTTGGAGGCCTATATGTCGTTTTATGGGGCAAAAGTAAAGACAATGCTAATGACAAACAAGAGCAGCAAGAAAATGCTATATTTGATGAAGGATCACAAGTCAAAGAGCCCCTACTATGTTGACTAATGGCTACATAGTTTCCACACTATGTTTTCTTAATATTAGAGGTGGCATATTTATTCACTTTTCAAAGATATTTTTCTTAATAAATTGTTATTAAGTAAAAGTTTGTGTATACATCATTGAAAAGAAAATAAAAAAATCCTTAAAAAATATTTAACTTGTTACATATTCTAAGAGGTAGTGATAATGCTCAAGTACCCTACCATCATGTTTGAGGAATCTTTGACTTCTCATTTGGTCATTTCAATGAGGCCATCTCTTAATAGTTTTGATTATTTTACTTGTGCAATCATGGTTGGTCTATCAATGTCGCATTCTATCAATCTCATTGGGTTATTTCGTAACTTCTCTAGAGTGCAAGCATTTGCCGTGACAATTTTGTTTTGCAATTGTAATGTAAAAAATGTGTTTGCACATTTATTAATTGATAATGTCATGTGTTAATTATGAGCTTATACATTTCTTGTATTCTTTGCATAATACATACACATCTAATTGGAGGGAGAAATACATGTCATTAATATTGTTCTTTTGTGATCATTTTTTGTGGTGATAAGTCTTTAGTCAAATCATGTCCAAGGAAGCTTTTATCAATCCATCTATAAAGTCTGGTCCTATTATGTATAGTTAGAGTTTGTAAACACATTTTGTAATAGGTAAAATATATTAAACTTTTCTCTTTTTGTCCTTTTAAAAATATATCCTTCTTAAAAAATTAAAATTAATATTTCTTTTCAAATTATGTAATTTGTTCTACTCACTATCCACTTTTCTCTATTTTGTCAATTTTAATGAAGTGATTGTGGGAATAAGAATTCATGAATGGCCCATTACTCAACATGGAATGGAAATCCTTTTACTTCTTGAAAATATTCACGCACGGTGACTGGTTTTTTAACTTGACAACACCTACTAGTAAACATTTGATACTCATGCTTTTTCCCCTTATGTTTTGGTCCCACTTTAATTAGTGTTTCATAAATGCAATAATCAACATATAAATGACATATTCATTTGTAGATTTAGCTCAATTCCTAATATGTACTATATTATAAATTCCTAATTTCTTTGTGGAACAAAACAATTATCATTACCCCTTGATTTGAATTATTCATGTTGATTTGTGTGCTTGGTTGTTGGCTATAAGGATACTCACTCACTCCTTTGAAATTGTGTTGGAATGTAAAAATAACATCGAATTATAAGAGATGTTAGGAGAATTTGCATTGCATTGTCTATCTATGACATCATTCTAGGACCATTTCATATTTGATTGTTGCCTTTGATTCTGCAAATGTGTTTATAAATATTGTTGATCCTTACAACATTCATATATCAAGAAAGTGAGGCAAAGAGGTTGCAAACTATAGAAATCAATGAGATCAAATTCATGAGTTAGATAAGATAAGGTAAGATAAGATAAAATATTAATGTCCAACAAGAGACCACAAGCGGGCCCAAGGGACTGAGAGTACAACAGAGAACCCAGAAGATAGTAGGACAACCAAACGATGTCTGAGAAAAGAGGAACCAACAGAAAAAGAAGCAGCAACAAGAACCAGAAAGGAGAAGTCGTGAAACCACCAAACACCTAGTGGTTTTCGGACACCGAAAAGTAGCTCAAGATCGATGGATAACTATTCGTGAGGGGAGGAGTCTGAGTCTGAGTCCGTCTCTGGGAGGAGGGAGTCCATTGTCACTCATGGGGCTATAAGAGCAAGTGGTCTCTGCGATGTCTGACCGATCTGGGGTGAGGGACAGAGGAAGGACTCTCAGGCCTCTTGGTTCCTCTAGGGGAGGAAGTCGAAGCAAAGAAGGAGATGATCCAAAGGTAAAGGGACGTAGAGACTGGTGGAGAGAGCACCTGTAAAGTCGAATCATGGAGATGGAAGGCCTTCTGGAGATAAAGAGCCAAGCAGTGCTAATCCTCATACCTGAAGAAGCCTCGTACCTGAAGAAGGAAGACATAGACCTGCAATCTCTGAATAGACAGTGGAACCTCCCATGAATCTCATAGTAAATTGGATAGTAGAATAAGAAATGGAACTCAGTCTCAGCCACCCTCATATCACAACACTGGCAAAGCCTCTCCTCCCTACTAGTCTAGTGGTCGGTCTAGATCCAAAGTCGGTGGGAGCCAACTCCAAAGGACCCGAGTTGGATACGCAAGGTGTGGGACCAGCATCTAGAAGTATACTGGGGCAGAGTGATCAAGCCATCTTGAATGTCAATATAGTGCTCGGAATCGAAGGCCATACGAGGCCAAAGGCCATCAGGAGGGTCAACCCACGTCACTTGAACATACCCCCTGTAAATATCTAACCTAGTGATCTCGTTCAACTCCGACTGAGGGGGGAGGAGATGAGCAGGAGCGCCAAGGGAATACTGAAAGGGAGGGAGGTGATCGATATCAATACCAACAGAGCTGAGGAGACTGGAAGCCTGGGCATACCGGCACCAAGCGTGCCTATTAGGGTCTGAGGCCACTAGCAAAGCCGAAGAACAATAGGCCAAGTAAGAGTAATGGTATTTTCCATCAGTCGAGTCAGCAAATCCCCTGAGTCTGTGGAGTAACCAAACAAGATCGAAGATCGTGCAAAGTCTAAAGGGATGAGCCCCGACCTTAGCCAGAATGATGCTAGGGGGAGTGGTCAGCTGACAGCGAATGAAGCATCGGAGAAAGAGGGTCTGCACTCTCTCAACAGAAGCCCAGTTAGTAGTCAATAAGGAGGGACCCCAGATAGTCGAGCCATAAAGAACAGTAGGCCTAACTAGTGAGTTGAAGATAGACATCTTTGACGTGATATCCTGAAAGTGATTTCTAGAAGATTAATTCTAGAAATCAATGAGATCAAATTCATGAGTTAGAAGATTAATTCTCCAAACATTGACCTAAATTACCGTGATAGACAATGAATTTTTAAAAACAAAAATATTAAGTCTCAAAAAGAAGAACATTAGAAAATCATTTCTTGACATACATTACAATATTTCTTTACCATCAAAATCTAACAAAATATCACATTTTATTTATTTTAAATTTTTAAATTTATTTATATTCATAACAACAATCAATACCAATTTTTTAACATAAATTAATTTTAATTTCAATTGAATTTAATTATGGAAACTAAAAGGATGATAATTTCAAGTAAATCACAAGTACAAAGATATGAGGATGGAAACAAAATCATTTTGAATGTTTGTTTTGGTGTGATTTTGCTTAACAAAAAAGTTTCCTTGAATCTAATGATGATTTGTAATTTTGTGTGTTTAGAAATAATTTTCAAATATACATGAATATGAAATATTTTCATTAGGATCTTTGATATATATATATATATATATATATATATATATATATATATATATATATATATATATATATATATATATATATATATATATATATATATATATATATAATTTTGATATAAAAATTTTTTTGGTGATCAACTTATGCGTTCTCGGCGTTCGTGCTCTCTGCCATTTCTCCCGTCTCTGCCGACGATCACACTCCTTCCTCATGCCAGGTGTGCTCCTTCCTTTATTTGCATTTAATTTCTATGTCTGAGTCTGCCCCTCGGCAGAGGTCGTGCCTACAACATCGTAGCCTTCTAGGGCTCCTATGGAGCCAGATCCAAACATTTCTCTTAAACCCAACTCTTCGACTTCGACTGTCAAACTAAAGTCCTTCTCCGAAGCTATTTCTGCTTTCTTCGTTGGCGCTGGAGCTAGGTTCCATATCAGAAATGAAACGCAAATATCTGGTAAGGAATCTAGGGTACCCTTGCGTCCTCTCTCCATTTCTCCTAATTTGGATATGGTCAATGAAATTGCTAAGGAAAAAATAGGTTAAAGGATTCTGCCATCTTCTTTGCTGCGGTTGCTATTGAGAAATGCCCTCCTTGCAAGTTTTTAGACGACTGGTTCCATAACTACTGGAACTTAAAACTTGGTTATCATATTTCATTTTGTAGGCAACTACAATCTGGTTTATTTCTTATTTTCTTTAATAGTTCAGAGGCTCAACAAGCTATTCTTAAGAAGCAATACTAGACGGTAGGAACCTCTTCTTTTCGTGCCCTAGCCTGGACTCCTGAAGCTATACATGATGAAATTCTCACTCTTTCAGCCCCTCGCTGGCTTATTGTTAAAAATGTGCCTCCTTTTCTTTGGAGATTTCTCCCCCATCTCCTTGAGCCTTTGGGTAAGCTCATAAGGATGGATGATACTACCAGATTGGTGCCCCACATGAATGCTAGAGCCTTGATTGCGCTCCAACTAGGTTTAGAAATCCCTGCTACTTTGGAAATTAATCTTGGTGATGATTTTTTCTCCTGCCCTCTCGAAGTTTTAGGGGGACTTAATGCTTGCTTCCTCTGCAAGAATGAAGGACACCTCAGGAAGGACTGCCCAATAATCTCTAGAAGGGCTCCCCCTAAAAATCAACCGCCTCCACCCCCTGCCCCTTCCCCTACTCCTCAAGATCCTCCTCTGCCACCTAAGATTTTTGTCGCTCCTACTACTTCACACAGGCCATAGTTATCTCCTCCCAACCATTATTTTCCTCCCAGGTTATTTCTGATTAGATTCTCAAGATGGTTTCCAAACCGTGCTAAAAAAAAATGCCGGAGGAAAAATGCTATCCCACCCTGCAATTTCATGCTTAGGGCCTCTCCTGTATCTCATCCATTGGCCATTTTGCCGACACCGGACTCCGCATCCTTCCTGCCAATGCTCAATCCCTCTGATAACAATATGAATAAGAGCACATCTCTCCACTTCACACCGAAAGTCTTCAAAGAAATTGCTGATGATTTCACTCTTGAGATTATTCCTACTGCTTCCTCCATGCATCATCTTGCTTCCCATGCGTCTCCCATCACCTCGCCACCTAACACAGATTTCCCCCCTGCTACTTCTTCCACGCGTCATCTTGCTTCCCATGCCTCGCCCATCACCTCGCCACCTATCTCTGCTATCCCTCCATCCAAATCTGATGACATGGAAGTTTTGATGCTATCTGGCTCCGACAATGAAGGGTTGGATGACAAATCTGTCCTTTCCCAATCAAAGAAAAGGGGTCGCCCCTTAGGATCCAAAAATAAACACATAAGTGGTAAGAACGACTTACCTTCTGCTAATACGGATAACGTGGGGTCCATGGACCCTAAGCGTCCCCTTCTTTCAGAAAGTTCATCATGAATTGTATCTCATGGAATGTTAGGGGGCTTGAATCCCCAGATAGGAAATATGTTGCTAAGTGTTTCCTTGATTTTGTCATTCATATGGATTTTATAATGATGCAAGAACTTAAAGCCACTGATTTTATCCTTGAAAGTAACTTGAATTTTATCTGGAAGGATGCTATTAAGATCCTTTCCAATCACACCAGAGGTAAAGGAGGAGTGGGCCTCCTAATTGATCCCAAATGGGCTCCTTGTATTACTAACAAAGGGGTCTCTCCTTGCAATAGGGTTGTGTGGGCTACCCTATCTTTTAATATTGTCCCCTTTGGTATATGTTCCATTTACGCCTCCATTGACTACAAAGAATGGGTGAGCCTCTGGGACTAGCTCTCTGAGCTTCCCAATATCCCTTGGATTGTTGGGGGTGATTTTAATATGATTGAAGACTAGGAAGATAAGGCCAGTGGTCTTCCCTTTGCTTGGAAGGACCAAGAAAGTCTTCACTGGAATAGATTCAAATCCTCTAAACTCCTCTTCGATCCGCTAACTAGAAATTCTAATAACCACAATGGCATTTGGCACACATGGTGCAACTTTCAACAAAGTCCCTCTAGAATTTACACCAGGCTTGACAAATTTTATGCCAATAAGAATTTCTTTTCTTTTCTCCCAGACAACTGTGGGGATATGGTCACTGTTTCGCCCACCTCTCTTTCAGACCACCACCCCATCTATGCCCGTATAAGACTTAACAATGCCCCTACTTTTCAGAAGGCTGCTAACCTGAGGTTCATTCTTAACAACTCTCTTCTGAAGGATGAAGATGTTCTTGCGGCCATTCAACTCATAAGAATTATTAACCATAATACCCTCCTTTCCCTCTCTCCTATTGACTTATGGAACCACAATATTTTTGCCTGGCATAACCTCCTTAAGACCATTGGTCAAAAGAAGGCTAAGGATTACAGATACTCAGAAAAAATTCTTTCTGCTAGACTTCAATCCGCTAAAGCCAATGTCCAGTCTAATCCCCAAGACATCACTCTTTGTTCGCAAGTTGTTCAGGCTCGAAACAACCTCAGGGACCATCAACAAATCAAAATCAAGGGAGCCAAGATCAGATCTCGGGCTCATTGGATCCAAAATGGTGACAGAGGCTCAAAATTTTTCTTCAATTTGCTCAAACAAAAGCAAGCTAATGAATCTATTACTAGAATTCTAGTGCATAATCAAGAAATCACTCAGGAAGAGGGTATAAAAGAAGCTTTTTCCGACTTCTATAGTAACCTATTTTCCTCTAAGGACTCTGCTGAAGCTAAGACGCTCAGACACTGCTATAAAGATCTTATCCCCAACATTTTGTCCATTCATGAAAGTCATCTTCTTAATTAAAATATATCTCTTGAAGAAATTGAAAATGCTATTAAAACTATGAAGAATGACAAGGCCCCTGGCCCTGATGGTCTCTCTAGTGAATTCTATAAATCTAACCTGGACTGGATATGCAAGGATCTTTATGATCTTTACTTTGATGCCTACAACAAAGGAACTCTTGGTTGCCTCATTAACAAAGGCATTATAAAACTCATCCCCAAGGAGGGAGACAAGGCTCTCCTAAAGAATTGGAGACCTATTACCCTCCTTAATGTCTCCTATAAAATCCTTGCCAAGATTTTGGCTTTGAGGCTTGAATCTATTCTCCCCAAGTTTATCAACTCCACTCAAACGGGCTTCATCAAAGGTCGATATATTCTTGAAAATATTATTACTAGCTGGGAAGCCATGAATTGGTCCAAGCACTCAAACCAAAACTCCGCTATGTTACTCCTTGATTTTGAAAAGGCTTATGACCGTATTGAATGGGACTTCATCCTCATGATGTTAGAAGCTTTTGGCTTCCCCCCTTTGTTCTGTAACTTTGTCAAGATCCTTCTCAAAAATGCCTCAACTCAGGTTGAAGTCAATGGTTCCCTATCTGCCCCCTTCCCTCTTGGTAGATCCATTAGACAGGGCTGCCCCTTGGCCCCTGCCCTTTTTGTCATAGCCTCTGATGCCTTATCTTACATTCTCAAGGATAATTCTCTTTCCCCTACTGTTAAAGGTATAACCCTTCCCAATAATGCTGAACTTATAAACTATCAATTTGCTGATGATACCTCTTTATTTTTTGAAGTCAATGAGGTCAATTTTAATGCCCTCCAAGCTAAGCTTAACGCCTTCTGCTCTATCTCTGGCTCTCGTATCTCTCAAACCAAATCCATTTGCCTCGGCTGGTCTGAGAAACTCCCTGACTGGTTTGCCAACTCTGGTTTCCTATGGGGAGGCCCTCAAAAGATTGTGCGCTACCTGGGCATCCCCTTCTCCATTGATCCTTCTCTTAAGGATATGTGGCTCTGGGTTAAGAATAAGATCTTTAATAAACTTAACAAATGGCACAACAGGGCCCTATCTCTCGCTGGCAGAGTCCAGGTTTGCCAAAAAATTATTTCCTCCTACAATGTTTACTACTTTTCTGTCTGGATGTTTAATAATTATCAAATTTTGGATATTCAGAAGACCATTAGGAACTTTCTTTGGTCTAATGGTAAGGGTAATAATAAGTTTCATGCTATCAAGTGGGATTGGTGTCAAACCGACAAGCTCCTTGGGGGATTGGGCCTAAAAAATATTAGAACTCAAGGCACTACTTTATCCACCAAATGGATCTTTCACTCGCTGGAGGGTGAAGAACCTTGGAAGGTCCTTATTAGATGCAATATTGAAAGAGGGATCCCTAAAAAAGCTAGAACATGGAAGAATAACCCCTTCTGTGATATCATTATGGGTGACTTCCCCGTTCTTGTGCAGGGATCCTCGGTCTTCAAAACTATTTGGAAAGCTTGGGAACATACTAAAAAGTTCATTACTAATAGAACCTTCTTTGATCAAAATCTCCTCTATGGTGAACGGTCCATTTGGTGGAATCTACACATTGCTGGTAAACCTCTAGCCCTCTCCCAAGGCTGCTCTGCCAAGTACTGGAACACTCTGGGAATTTCTCAATTCATATCCCTCTTTGAAAATGATAGACTTATTAGCTGGGAGGATATTAGCTCTCATTACAATATTCCTCCCTCTCAAAAGAAAACCTATAACTTGATTGTTAAAGCTAGCAAAGATCTGCCTACTTGCTGCCATGTTGACTCTCAAAGATTTCTCAAGATCAAGTGGTCGGATGGTACAGTTCTAGAAAGATTAAAAGCTAAAAACATCTATAATATTATTGTTGTTAACAACAACATTACTGGTCATATCAACAGACTTTGGTACTCTAACCTTGATGACAACGATTGGAAGAAGCATCTGAACAGACTTTGGAAATCTCCTATTCAACCCAAAATCAAGTGTTTTAAATGGTTGTTGCTTCTCGACAGACTGCCTATTATAAAGGATCATAACAACAATCCTCTTTGCTCTTTTTGCGGAAGACTAGAAACTAGCAGGCACATTCTTTTTTATTGCACTTTTGCCAAAAGCATCTGGCAAATGTTTGGTATTTACTATCCTATGGGTGTTACTACTTTTGAAATTATCACTGGTTTTATTGATAATGTTAAAAGTGATATGAATATTTTTTGGCACATGCTTTCTTCTAATATTCTTTGGCAGTTTTGGAAATGCAGAAATGAAGAGAGGTATCAAGACTCCCCTAGATCCCTTACTGAGTTTTTTTGAAAACTCACATACATTAAAATTTCCTCACAGGTGAACGTGAACATGACCTTGGAGAAGAAGAAACTTAAAAGGTTCCTGCATGCGGGTCACTCTACCATGTTTCTATATGAGCTGAAAGACGGATATGATTGGAGGAATCACATTGATAATTTTTTCAACTTTGAAGAAACTCTAAAAAAACTCACCAAGGAGATCACTAGCAACAAGAATGCCACCGATAGATAGATTGCGATGCTGCAGCAAATCCAAGACAAGAAAAACATTGTCTGGATGGCAGGCCCTGGGGAATGGACCGCTTGGATTGATGACAACAATGATGTACTTACCTAATATGTTATTTTCTATTTACTATATCTATCTGTAGAACTCTTCGTGAACTTGTGTCGGTGAGGTAGAACCTCTCCTACTGAATACTCTCGTTGTATCTTTTTGATTTTTTGATCTCCTCATAATTAATTCAAAAAATATATAGAATTTTTTTCAATAAAATTGTTATATATAATTATTTAAAATATAGAATGTTTATATTTTATTTATTTAAATTTATCATTTATATAGTAATATAAAAATATAAAATATATGTTTTCTTCATCAAAATGTATTGGGTGAAGAACAATCTTATAATGTATGGAATACCTTTTTTTCCTATCAGAATCTATCATGTATACAATAATTAAAAAAATAAAAAAAACACACACATATATATATATATAACAAAATTTAACAATCCAAAAAACAAGAAATATCTTTCCATCTAAATCTGTAAATATCTATTTTATTTTCCAACCCCATGCAATGATACCATATTCTATCAATTTGATAAATAGATTGCTTACACACAGTAAGTGCATAGTTTTTTTGGGATGCTTTTGTACAATTATCTGTGATTTAAAGAGATTCTGATCATCAATGTAATAGAGGTCTTTTTATATCTTTTGATGGTCTTTGAGAAGTGTTTAATTGGTTTTCTTCACCTGAAAATATTTTTTCAGAAATAATGTCTTTGCTCTTGCCCCATAGAACCAGGTACAGAACCCCACATATCAACAGCGCACCCATTACACTGTTCAAATTGTTAATAATACAATATCATAATATAAAACAAACATCAAAACATTTATTTTTGTTTCTACAAGATACAAAATATTGAAGAGGAAATGGGACATCCTTAAAGTAGCTAGAGTTTTTAAAAAATATTATGCTTAATTGAGTACAGTTACTGTATTTAGAAACTGTTGTCTTTTTTTTTCCTTGTGACAAAATTGAAATATTAATATAAATTTTAATAAAAATATATATATATAAATTATTTTATTTACTTTATAATAATGACAAATTCTATGTTATAGATGTCTAAATGATACTGAGTTTAAATCTTCTACAATAAAAAATAATAATTTAAAAAATGAATTATAATATTCTAATATAAATACTATAATATATATAAATTAAGTTTAATACATAAGTCTAAAACTATTTGAATTAATTATATAATCTTATTTAATACTAAATATTTTAAATAAAAAGATGAACAGTTGTTTCTGCCTGACCTTCCCAGGTGCAGGGTTTCCCCTAAAATGAAGGATGATAAGAAAGCGGAGCAAACAGTGGAAACAGGGTTGAATGTTGCCACAAATACAGGTCCCCTTTTCTGAATACACCATAAGTGTAATGTAATAAGCATTACATTCACAATGATTCCCTGCGCATGTAACCAATTTTGGTTGCTTACTTTCCAATTTTACAGATAAAATATGTGAAATGAAATCACTCAAACCACAACTTAAATTCAAATGTAACCAGCGGATTAATAACATTATTGACAAGCAGGAAAGGGAATTTGGGTTGTAGAGAGCATAAGAGTGAAGTCACAGATCGAAGGTTGTGCAACCAGGAATCAAGAGCCTCCAGAAACAAAATTCTCAATGTTTAAACAAAATTCTCAATCATTAAAACAAAATATAATACTAAAATTTTTAAGTTTTACTTTGATGGTGAGCAAATGGTGATTTTAATACTAAAATTTTTAAGTTTTACTTTGATGGTGAGCAAATGGTGATTGAATCTTCAGATTGTAGTGTCACAGTTTAAACACTTTGTTGGTGAAGAAGTCATCAAACTTTAAATTTCTGCTGGGCCATTGTGTGCCTAGGCTTTGTATCTTCGCTATTTGTAGCCTGACCAGTTCATAGCTCCAACTTAAAAGCATTTCACATGGAATATAAAGTGTTACCTGTCACCTAAAATGTTTACAGACATTTTGAAAAAAAGAAGTGATAATTGAAATTGTGTAATAAGTACCAACTAGGACATTGAAATTCATGAGAAACAGGTCTTCTGAAATACTAATAAGTCAATGAAAGGACTGGCCTAATGCTCATGGGACACTGGTTCTTGCAAATTACTTACTGTTAAGGAATGGAGATTGGGTAGATCAGAGGAGAAGTCCATTTGTTTCACTCACCCCAAGCATAACAGTCACAACCCCACTCCAATCCAGAGACCATGATGATGCATCGACACCCTTGTCCAAAAATATTATCAAGGCAGCAGTTTCAGTGGAGCCCAGAAGTGCTGTGAGTGCTGACAGGGATAATGGGGCTGGATATCTTTTCAATGTCTCAGCCTGCATGCTCACAAATTTTAGTCAGAACTTAATACTACAACTGCTATAAACTTATAAAAGGAAGTTCGTGAATGTGATGCAAGTTTCTGTTACAGTAAGCCAGGACTGAAAACTAGGAAAAGAGAATAAGAAAATGAAATAGGACCTGTACTATGATGGAAGATGACAAGATTGTCACAGCTGTTAAGAGGTAAATGCATCCTGTGATAGTTTTGTGTGAATTCTCCTCATGTAGAAAGTTAGGAATGATGTTTTGGGAATTAGGGTTTGGTGAAGGCCAGAGCTGGCTTAAAGCAGGACCTTGCAGGAAACTCATGGCCATTGCCCCACACACACAAAGCATTGTACCCGCAATCTTGAACTGGCTATTAGCAGACTTAATGTCTACTTTCTCCATTCTACAAAGCAAAAGAGATAAACAGAGTAACAATTAAACCACAAAAAACCCAGGGTACAAAACTCAATTCAATCATTCAAGAAGTAGAAAACAGGATTACAGAGTCCTCACCCAAAAGCCCATGCCATGACGAAAATAATTGCAGGCACCAAGTTACCCATTGCCGAAGAGAAGGAAGGAGACGTTTCCTTCAAGCCCATTAATGTCAATGTTTGAAATGCACATACTCTGTAATAACAGACAAAAAAAAAGGGCATTAAAATTCAACTTCTGTTTAGTTCAATCTCATTACATAAAAATCTGAGCTACAAATCGACTCACCCGCCAAAAGAGAGCAGAAGCAGTCGAGCCAACAGAGAGAATTTCAATTGCGACCGCTTGTTTCTGCAATTTTCCCACAGAAATTTGAACAGAACAAGTATATATCATCCCCTAAAAGATCTCCGAGCCATATTATATGATCCTCTGAAATATTTCAAAGGCAAACCCCATTTGAAACAAAATACTTCAAAACTTATGCGAGAATTTTGTTTAATTCAAGATTGAATTCCCATGTCTATTTCACAATTTCTATAAATATATCATCAAAACAAATAATGGCCAAAAAGACTACTTACTTTTCAAGGAAAAACGCAAAAGGGCTGAGAAGCAAACCCCCAAAGCCATTGGAATAAGCCACAAAAGTGAGGGGATTTGAACCCGTTGCCAATTGCTTTCCCAAGAGAACAGAGGAAATAGCAACACAAATCTGAGAACCCACTAAGGAGCCATATACGGCTATGTCCTGTAAGCCTCTCAGAGTGTGCATTTTTGCTTTGACGATGCTTTCTTACGCAGTTCATGGATATTCACACTCATCATATATGTTTCATTTTCATTGTACAATGTATATAGAGTACACTGTACAGTAGGAAAGTTTGCTGCTCTGTTGTGGATCGCTTGCAAACTTGAACGTTACTGTCTTGTTGAAAGCTTGCAATTTAGGCATTGTTTTTAATCCTTACTCTACAAGAGAGAATTTTTTGAGTTCTGTAATTATTCAAAATATCTTTATACTAAAATATAAAATAAAAATTGATTGGTTGAAATGCATATGTGAAATCAATTTTCATTCTCCAGCATTGATTAAACAATTGACAACAAGTAGCCCTAAATTAATGACCAAAATGACTGAAGACCAACTTACCTTTCTCCCATCAATTCTATCGCATTATCCATCAATTCCATGGTCTTTCAACTGTGACTGTATTGGCACCCCATCTTTCTCTGATAACAACAGCCCGAAGCACCATATTTTATGATGAATAGATTTTCTCAAATAGGCAGTGACGCGTTATTTCAGATTTTTCAGAGGAATTTTCCAGGAAGAAGACAATCTCAAACTTGGAATTAAACCTGAGTCACGTCCCACCAAAGTACCATATTTCAATATGAGCATCAATAAATATGACAGAGCTAAAGGGAAAATAAGGGCTCATATGATATACAGATTAATTAAATAAGTAAAATGATCAATTTATATTCAAAGTCATATTTGGTATAATGATTAAATTTATATTGTAGACATCTAAATGGTGCTGAGTTCAAATCTTCTTCAATACAAAAATATAAGATTTAGAGGCAAAGAAGGCAAAGATTTATGATTGCTAGAATTGACAGCCATGAAGACCATGAGACTGAGATCACTATCAAATCTTGTAGGTTAGTTGTACCCACGTTGATGCCCTTAGGGAGGAAAGGGGGAACTAATAGGATTTTGACAATAGTACATGGGGCATTTTGCTAATGGGGGATTATGTTATCTATGAATTTGGATTAGGATGAGGATTTTATATTAATTGTGAATTCTGATTTAGGATTAGTATGAAGAGAATTTGGGATGAAGATTGAGATATATGAAGTTAGCTTATTATTAGGGTTCAAGAATTGCAACCTCTAGTTTATCTTTGATTTCTAAGAATGTGTTGGAGCTAGACTTTTATTTCTTCATAAGTTAGAGTTTTGATTTTGATGGGTGGGTATCAATGACAGCAAAAAGGTTTAAGGTTGAATGAGATTAGGGCATAGTTAAGTATAATGAAGGATTGGATTTGGGATTAGTAGATTTGAGATTAGATTTTGAGTTTTGATTATGAACTAGAGTTTAGATTAATGGTTGAACCAGAGATGATCAAACATCAATCCCTTAGGATGGGTTGATTTAATTTAATTTCTATAATTACATTGAATTAAGATCCTAAGGAAATATTAGTGTTTGTTGACTATAATTAGGATAGTTAGTTCCTAAGAAAGTATGAGTTTATTGGATATAACCTCTTGATCTAAATTATTATTTAGATTTGGATAGGGAGATGTGGACAATTTGTTTTGATGGATGACTTGGAAAAAAGATAGGGATGGTAGCTTAGGTTGTGGAATAGATGCAGGTAAATTTAATTAAGATTTGGGATTTAGATATGAGAAGGATTAAGTTCATGGGATTATGATTAAGATGAGAGACTTGATGGTTCACTTTAGAATGAGGGAATGTGAGTGTTAACCACTGATTTAAGATTTAATTTAATTGATTTAATATTTGGATTCAAAGGTTGGTAGTTGATTCTAGATGGTTAATGGAGAAGAAGATTTGATTTAAGGGGATTAGTTTATGGGTTTTAATAAGACACGCAAAGTACAAGAAATTCAAGTAGGTGTGTGGATGAATATAAACTGATGCAATCAAGGATGGTGGATCTAATGAAGGACAATCCAAACCTTGCAACCAACAGAATTACACGACAGATTACTCAACAATGCAACACAAGGTAATTGTTTAACACTAATTTTCATTAACATGCCCGACTGTCAGGCCTTCCGAGTTAGGACCAATTACAATCAGAAACAATTCTACAAGATCCAACAAGATCCACTACAAACTTAGCTAGTTCAGCTCTAAAAACAATCAGAAGCTGATGTAAACCCTAAGGTAGATCTAAACTTGAGCTCGCAAGCCTCCAAGCAATCTCCTTGTTCCCAAGTATGCAAACCCCTAGCTCTGCTACAAAACAACTATCAGATTACAATCTGATCTGCAAGGACATCAAGGGTAAGTGCACAAAGATGGGGGACCAAAAAGGGGGTATAAGATGCCACTTTTTTCCTGAAATCAGCAAACTCTGAACTTCAACAAGAAATTGAAGATAGTTAGACTCAAAATTTTGAGATGCGACAAAAACAAGAGTTCTAATACTCTGAATCTAGTTCCTAAACTACTAACTTATTTTGAAAATGGTGTAGATTAAGGCCCTCAAAAGGGGGAGCACAAAAAGTGGTCCTATTTTTTGTCCAAAAACATAACATAGCGTCTGGTGTGCTCCCCTAAAATGTTAACTTTTTTTTTGAATTTTTTTAATCGCTCTAGTGAGAAGTTAGCTAACACCACGTAGTTTATCCTGGATTTTTTTGGTAATTTTTTGATGAACGTATAATTTTTTATGAATTTATGAAGTGCACACATCCTGAATACATGAAATTTCTGTGTGCTCCCCCTAGAAATCATTTAAAACTAATCAAAAACTAAATTTTCTTTTTTTTAAAGTGTGTAGAATGGAGTCTAGTTTCTAAAAATGTAACTTATTGCAAAATTCGATGAACGAGCCAAAATCTATGCCCAAAATACTGCATGTTGGTTGTTTACAAAAAATGGACATACACACAAAAAAAATTAGAGTTGAAAAGCTTAACATAATCAGAATTCAAAATAAATTATATACTTAGACAGCTAACAGAGAGATCTGCAATATCACGTCGTCTAATTTTTACGTTCTTGAGCCACAAGTAAACCTAACGAGGAGCACACAAAAAAAGATGTCATTTTTTTTGTATGTCTACTGGAAAACACGTCTCAAGCTTATTTCAATCGTCCAAGCCTTTGGGTTGGATCTCCAAGGCAAATCCAAGCCTTATGATTGGTATATTCAAATCCTTTACAAAGCGTGCATGCCCTATAGGGCATGTGCCCTATGTAAATCATAAATTACATAGGGTGTGCGCCCTATAGGGCATACGCCTATGTAAATCATAAATTTACATAGGGTATGCGCCCTATGTAAGATATAGATTCACATAGTGATGAGAAATATTCAAAGTGGGAGGAAGAGAGAGAGAGAGAGAGAGAGAGATCCCTCCCCCATACTCTCTCTCCTCTCTCCCCCTTATCACGCTCTCTCTCACCTTCTCACTTTGACCTTCTATATCTCTCTCCATTCTCTCCTCTCTCTCTCTCCCTCTCTCCCCCATACTCTCTCTCTCCCCTTATCCTCTCTCTCTCT
>BSBK01008724.1:0-201727 GCA_027943335.1 Chamaecyparis obtusa | reverse complement strand
CCTCTTTTTTCTCTCTCCTCTTCCCTTCTCCCTCCTTTTATTGTCTTCTAGATCGGCAATCACCCATCTTCTATTTTTCTTACTCTCTAACATCTTGATGATGGATCATGTAGTATGATCCAAAACGTTGATGGTTAAAATCCAGAAACTGATACTGTATAGAAATAAAGGTCTTTATTTCATAAATAGAGGAAAAGGGAGATGGTAAATTAGTAATTAAATAAATAACAACTTATTTAATTTTAGGATAGAAAAGGAAAATGAAATAAATAAATAAAAAGGAATATTTATTTAAATAATAGAGGAAGAGACTGATGAATTAATTAAATAAACAGGAATGCATATTTAATTAATAGATGAATTTTCTGATTTCATGAGGATATTTTGAGGTGTCTATACGCACCACATACATAACTTCAATAAGTACAACCACCTCATCTTCAATAACTTTAATTCCCAATGTAGGTTGGGCAAGTAAATTCAGAAAATAAAAATCTCCACAATATCCAACAATTAGCAAACCCAACTCCTTTATAATACAATCTAAATCCTTCAATCAACAACTATTAACATATTGAAATGAGGTTACATATAGTCCTTAAAAGTGAAATTTTGGAACAACATTAAGGTGTGAGATTTCCATAATATATAAGGATTGAGTTTGCAATTTTTGGATTAAACCTTGTAGAAAGTTTTCCATCACTAATCTTTCAAACCACACCACATGATCCATCATCAAGATGCTAAGCAAGAAGAGAATAGATAGTTGTGTAGCAAGCTAGCCAACTATTTTAACAAGAGAAATGTTGAGATCTAAAAAAATGAATTAGAAAATATGTTAAATTTAAATAATTAAAAGAGTATTTGAATATAGTGAACTTATCTAGTAAACTATTCAAGTGTAATCACAAGTGTGTTCTAGCTATGCCAATCTTTTGATATACTAATGAAATGAATATTAATATTAAAACATTGCTAATCCTTCTATTATATATCCTTAATTTTTATTTAATATATGATCAAATATTATATATTTTATTTGCTCAAATAATTAAAAGTACTATTACTAACATATCTATCTTTAAATGAATATAAGTAAAGTAGGTTGTTTATATCATATTTGCTCACTATTGCACTTAAAAAATTTATTATATTATTATTATTTTCATATATGAATTTATTTCTTTATAAAAATAGAAATAAAATTTTTAATACCAAATTATTATTATTATTATTATTTGATCTGTAATAGGTAATTTTTATTGATATATGAAAGAGAAATTACAATAAAGAGTAGCAATTATCATTTATGTCCCTAGAGACTAACCCCAAACACCCATAACTGGTTGCTTATAATATTGCAATCTGGAAGCTGCCGATCCCATCACTTCTTCAATGGCATGATCAATTCTGCTAATGCATCTAGACACCGGTTCGCTTTCCCCTCAAAAAATCCTTCTATTTCGCTCCTTCCATAATTCCCACATTATAAGTGAAGGAGAAACCAACCACACACTTGATACTGTTGATTTATAGAAAGGCCTTGGCCATCCATATAAGATTCCCATAACATCATTCTGTCTAGGTCCAGACAAACCCAATTTATGTTGCACATGATCCCAACATTTGCGAGCATAAACACATTGCACCAATAAATGGTTAACTGATTCTTCCTGACCCTCACAAAGAGCACATCTTGTCGGGCCAGCCAAACCCAAACGTTTCCTCCTTTCAGCCGTTAAAATTTTTCCTTGGTAAGCAAGCCATGCAAAAGACCCCGCTTTTGGGAGAATATCTTGATGCCAACACATATCTCGTGAAGTGAAGAGAGCATCCTCCGATCCCTCAAGAATTTTGTATCCAAGCTTAACTAAGTAGTTTCCTGATTGAGAGCCACACCAAAAAATCCTGTCCTCCTTCCCACTGAGATTTAGAATTCTATTATCCAAAATAGCTTGCATTTGAGTTTTTTATTGCATCGAAATATCCTCCCCCTCCAGACATTTCCACCTCCATCTAGGCCCCACCTCATCAACATTCTGAATAATATAATCACACACCTTATCCCCCCATTTTTCTATAAAATAAACTTTAAGATTCTCAAAGCCCTCCACATTCTTCAAAGCCATATGTCCATCCCAAGAGTCATCCCAAAATTTAGCTTTTAAGCCATTCCTTATTTTCCATGATAGATGGTCAGTGATAACCGGTCTGCATGAAAGGATAAAGTTCCATATTGTAGAGCCTTTGGGGGGATCTTTGATTGTAAGGATTCTATCATCATCATTATAATCTAAATATTTAGCTTTTAAGATCCTTACCCAATAATGTTTAGGATTTTTATACATACTCCATGCCAACTTTAAGGCTTTATTCATATAATGCCAATTACGAATTCCAGCCCCCCCATTCGCTTTTGGTTTACAAATTTTATCCCAAGCTACAAGAGGAATCTTATCCTCCTCATTAGCCCCATTCCAGAAAAATTTCCTCGTTTTTTGATTAATAATCTTTATGATTTTTTTTGGGCATTTCCATACACATCATGGAATAAATGGGTATGGCCGAGATCACAGATTGCAACATAAGAATTCTTCCAGCTGAGGACATCCACTTCCCTTTCCAGCCTTCCATCTTCCTGAAACATCTGTCAACTAAGTCTTTCCACAGCTCTGCCTTGTTTCCACCACTAAAAAAAGGGACCCCTAAGTATCTGCTCGACATCTTTCCTTATTTCATTTCTAGAATTTTGCAAATTCAGACTTGTAGTTGCTGGGGGGTATTGAAGAAGAACACCTCCGATTTCTTCCAATTTATAAATTGACCAGACACTCTCCCATATAATTCCAAAGTATCCTTCATCACCTTTGCTTCATGTCTTGATGCCTCACCCCCTAAAAAAGTATCATCAACAAATTGTAAGTGTGTCATAGCTTCCACATTTTCTGAAATTTTAATACCCATCCAATCACCTTGATCTCTTCGCTTCTTAATCATCCCTCCTAACACTTCTGCCATTATGATAAAAAGGAATGGAGATAAAGGATCCCCTTGTCTAATGCCTTTCTCTTGAGAGAAAAAGCCTTGAGGGCTGCCATTCACTAATACCAAAAATCTTGCAGAGTCAATACAACCTTTAATCCATTGTATCCATCTATTTCCAAAGCCAAACTTTTCCAAGACTTTCACTAAAAAATTACGATCCACTTCGTCATAGGCCCGTTTGATGTCCAGTTTCACCATCATTTTTTGAGCTTTGGAAGATCTAATTGAATGCACAGCTTCATGAGCAACAATGATCCCTTCAAAAATAGATCTCCCCGAAGAGAAACCACTTTGTTCTTTAGAAATGATCTGATTTAGCACTTGTTTCAGTCTATTTGCAATCACCTTGGAAATAATTTTATACACTGTGTTACATAGAGTAATGGGCCTAAAATCCTCAAATGAAACCTGTTCATTTTTCTTAGGAACCAAGGCAATGAAAGTAGAATTAAAATCTTTAAGAATGAAACCACCTTTTCTAGATTCCTCAACTATCTCCCATAAATCATTTTCAAATAAAGGCCATAATTTTTGGAAAAAAATAGTAGGGAAACTGTCCGGCCTAGGTGCTTTATCACCTCCCAGCCCAAAAAGAGCAGCCTTTACTTCCAACTTTGAAGTAGGGGCAAGTAAAAACTCATTCATGTCGCTTGTAATAAGAGGGGGAATGACATCTAAAACTGCTTCAAGATTGCCATCATCAATAGCCTCATGAGTTTTACATTTAGAGAAAAAATCAACAGGCTCCTTATTAATAAGATTCCTCTCATCAATCACCTCCCCAGAACTATTCTTTATACAATTAATTTTGTTATGTGCTCTCCTGATTTTGACTGAGTTATGGAAGAACTTTGTGTTTTTGTCCCCAGCCTTCAACCACGTCTCTCTAGACTTTTGTTTCCAAAAAAATTCCACCCTACGTAGACTCTCATCTAACTCCTTTTTCAACCTTTTTTCCTCCTAAAAATCAACCTCTTGCATACCCTTCTCAATAACTTTAAGGCTTAACAGCTTAAGTTCTTCTCAATCCTTCTAACATCTTCAAAGATATTCCTAAAAGTCACTCTATTCCAAATTTTTAGTTGTTCTTTAAGAAACTGTAACTTTTTGAAAAAAATAAAAGCCTTATTACCTGTCCTTCTTGGAGCCGATTCCCACCATTTAGAAACTAGATTGCCAAAATCAGTAGCCTGAAACCACATAATTTCAAATTTGAAGGGGCACCTTTCCGGGGTTTTTTCATCCTTTAAATAAAGACAAATAGGAAAATGGTCAGAGCCTGGAAACGGTAAGATCTCAGCTTCATAGGTCCAAGCAGCATTAGCCCAATCACTAGCTAGAAAAAACCTATCTATCTTTTTAGCAATATTCAGGAAACCTTCTCTGCGGTTAGTCCAGGTGAAATCTCCTTTCTTAAAAGCAACCTCAATCAATCCTTCCTCATCCACAAAGTCGCTAAAAGCTTGTTGACTGATATTCCTCCATCCTTTACCCCCATTCTTATCTTCAGGTCTTAGGATGGAATTAAAGTCCCCACATAGAATAACCATCTCATCTTTAAGATCCTTTAAAAGTGAGGCAAGAATTTCCCATAAGTGCATCTTATGTAGACAATTATTTGGGCCATAAATATTAAAAACCTGTAATTTGCATTTTAATTGTTTTGAGTGGACCTCCCTCCACTGCCACTTTGGATCTTGCATTCTTATAATCACCTCCATGGAAGCCTCATTCCAGAGGATACCCAAACTACCCGAAGCACCCAGTGCTTCTGACCAACAACACTTCCATCTACTAAAAGTTCTACCAAAAAACCCAAAGTCCTCCAATTTAATTTTAGTTTGTTGTAGCAAAATTAAATCCGGCTTTGTTTGATCAAAACAACGCTTGATCAAATGTAACTTGTCAGAGGCATTGCAGCCTCTGACATTCCACGAAAGGAGTTTCATTGCTCCCGAGAAAAGGCATAGCCTTTTCCCGATCTCAAAAGCTTGGTTTGATCCGAAGCATTACCAACAATAGCCAGTTTAACCATGTTTGATTTGGGTCCCCTCCTCTTTTTCTCCCCTATCCTTGGTTTTAGAAGCTGCGAAGAGGTTTGTTCAACATGCCTAATGTCTGTGACACCTAGTAACTCTGATAAGCCCATATCATTTAGACCACCATCTACCTCTTGACCTGCAAAGTCTGAATCCCATTCTTCAGACACATCACCGCTATCCTTGTTGCTATCAAAAGCGCTGTTGAGATTTCTTATTGGTGAGATTTCAATATCTTTAAAGTACAGATTATCATTTGTATGCTCATCTTCCTCTTTAAAAGGATGAGTTTGAGATCCTTGACCCTCCTGTAGTTTAAGCTCTCTACCTGTTACCTCCAAACGTCTGCCTGATGAAATGGGGTTATCAAGAGTATGATGCACCATCAGCTCCTGATCCTTGGGGGACAGTTCTATAGATCTCATAGCTTCTTGTTTATCCAACATATTAACTACTAAAAAATCCTCTTGAAGTGGGGGCAACCTTATAGAAAGGGTCTCTTTCCTCAAAGCTTCTAGGACCTCTAAAGGGGTGTCCTTAACAACTTGTGTTGAAATCATGTCTTCCTCTAACAAAATTGGATAGCCCTCACCTTGAATCGCTGCTTCCTTTACTAGATTATATTCTTTCTTCCACTGTGGAGTATTGCCACTACTTAGCACCTTGGCTGCCAAATTATTTGCTATCGGGTCTCCCGAACCAAGCCATCCCTTAACAATATCCTGCTCCAACTGATCCAGAAGTCTATCTTCTTCCAACCCTTTCCCTTTGGTCTTCGATGACATCTATGGATGCAAAGGTGATTCAGTCAAGCTATCCCCCTTCCCATATTTCCACTTTTTGCTTCCAAGATCCATTCACAGTTCCAAGGATAATGAAATCTGGAACAGGATCATTATGTTGAATCTTAATGAGGATTCGAGGCTGAATAGAGGCATCCTTTCTATTAATCACCTCTTTTGCCGACACAAAAGAGCAAATCTTATTCCCTATCTGTTCTAGGGTTGATTCATCCCAGTATTCCATAGGGAGGTTGTGGAGGTTGATCCAGACTGGATACTCCATTAGCTTTTCTTTTGAAGGATCAAAGTTTTCCACCCAATCTTTCAAATAAACCCCTCTTCCTTCAATAAGATATGGGCCATTGTTAAGAATCCAATTTTTCTCTTCCAAGGAAACACATACCCCCATAAAAAAACCATTTGACAGAGTTTTAAGTTTTACATTTCCTCCCCAAACCCTACAACACCAGTCTCTGATTAAAGAAATCAACGACCATGGTCCTAACCATTTAAAGAAAAAAGCCCTATTTTTAAAAGCATCAACAACCTCAACCCATTGAGGATTTGCAATCTTGAGAGTTGATATTACCTCATATTTGATATTGCTCTCCTTTTCTTTTGAAGGATTCGGGGAGGCCTCCGGTTGCTCTTTTGGTTTATAAAACCATTACTTGATCCTTGAAAAATCAAAATTCCTCCCAAACCGAGTATATAAAGGGCCATTGTTACGATATCCCTGAGCTCCAAACTTGTTCCAGTTCTCCCCTCTCCTTCCATTCCCAACATAATCTTGTCGCGGGTTTCGAAACTCCCTGCCTTCCTCTCTTCTTTCCGATAAAAATGGCCCTGCAAACGTTGTTGGTTGCGCATATTGAAAGGCCATCTGGTCTGCCCCTGCCTGTTGTATTGTTGACCAGGATGCCTGCGAAAAGGGGTTTTGCTACCATTGTTACCTGCATCCTCCTTCCGACGATTTGCAGATGACAGTTGCCAGTCGGCTCCCCCCCCGCTACTTCCACACCAATTTTTTTCGTAATGCAAAAAAACCAAATTATTATTATTATATTACTATATATTTACGTTACTATTAAATTCTTGATAAAGCAAAAAAAAGAATAAAGTAGTATTTTATAGTATCATATCATTATATTTTTATTTTATATATATTTACAAAGAACTAATAAAATAATAAATAATAAATAATATTTTTTTGGCTTTTTTGCTTTTAATATATTTAAGTATCACAAACACAATTAAAAAGATAAGAGAAAAACTGAAATAAATTTAAAACAGTTTTATTGCAACTCTGTTGTTATTTTTCAAAGAGAACCTGGACGTAAAAAATAAATTCTTCTCAATTTACCAGGAAAGGAAAGTGAGATTTTCTTGAAGAAGAGAATAATCTATACCGAAATATTGCATAGATTTTAACCAAATGACAAGGAAATTATATGAGTAGACCAACTACTTCGCCTCTGTAAACATGTCATTATTCTAAAATAGCTATCTTTATTGGAAGATGCTTTAGATATAGCTATTATGTCTACTTATTCCTGCATTTAGAGAAATGTCAGCAGCACTACAGATTGTGTTACTTTTCAATCCAATATTGTGTTACTTTTCAATCCAATATGCCTTCCAACGAAGGCAAAGTGCTCACATCTGGGATGTCCTCAAGCAGAAAGTCAAGCAATTTAGTGGACCATTTACATAAATCTGGCAATTGGGTGCTATTCAACTCCTTTTCCATGTCATATTGCTTGGTGCATTGTTGCTGATTTTGATTCTCATAAAAGCCCTTTTGTATATCCAGATTGGATGAGCCAATGGTACTGTAAATGGTAGTGCTCCATTGTTGAGATTGGGTGCTGCTCAACTCCTTTTCTCTGTCATATTGCTGGGTGCATTGTTGCTCGTTTTGATTCTCATGTATATTCAGATTGAATGAACCAGTAGTACTCTGAATGGTAGTGCAGGGAGTGGTATTGCTGCATTGCTGAGATTGGGATAATGAAAACTCTGGATTTGGCAAGGATGGTGTGGTGGAGATGGTCTGTAGGTCTGCTACATGTGGAAGAAACCTATGGATTGATGGAAACACTGGATTTGGCAAGGGTGATGTGGAGGAGATGGTCTCTGAGACTACACTGGTGGCACTGTGAATGGAAGTGCAGATAGTGGTAGTGCTGCATTGCTGAGATTGGGGTAATTGAAACTTTGGATTTGACAAGGATGATATAGTGGAGATGATCTGCGGGTCTTCTTCATGGGGAAGAAAACTAGTGTGTGATGGAAACCCTGGATTTGACAAGGATGGTGTGGTGGAGATGGTCTGTGAGTCTGCTACATGTGGAAGAAACCTATGGATTGATGGAAACACTGGATTTGGCAAGGGTGATGTGGAGGAGATGGTCTCTGGGACTACACTGGTGGCACTGTGAATGGAAGTGCAGAGAGTGGTAGTGCTGCATTGCTGAGATTGGGGTAATTGAAACTTTGGATTTGACAAGGATGGTATAGTGGAGATGATCTGCGGGTCTTCTTCATGGGGAAGAAAACTAGTGTGTGATGGAAACCCTGGATTTGACAAGGATGGTGTGGTGGAGACGGTCTGTGGGTCTGCTACATGTGGAAGAAACCTATGGATTGATGGAAACACTGGATTTGGCAAGGGTGATGTGGAGGAGATGGTCTCTGGGATTACACTGGTGGCACTGTGAATGGAAGTGCAGAGAGTGGTAGTGCTGCATTGCTGAGATTGGGGTAATTGAAACTTTGGATTTGACAAGGATGGTATAGTGGAGATGATCTGCGGGTCTTCTTCATGGGGAAGAAAACTAGTGTGTGATGGAAACCCTGGATTTGACAAGGATGGTGTGGTGAAGATGGACTCTGGGACTGCATGGTGGTACTGTGAATGGAAGTGTAGGGAGTGGTAGTGTTGTATTGCTGAGATTGGGGTACAGAAGCAAGCTCTTCTACATGGAAGAAAACTTTGGATTGAAGGAAACATTGGTTTTGACAAAGATGGTGTGGTGGAGATGGACTCTGGGACTGCACTGGTGGTACTGGGAATGGAAGTGTAGGGAGTGGTAGTGTTGTATTGCTGAGATTGGGGTACAGAAGCAAGCTCTTCTACACAGGGAAGAAAACTTTGGATTGAAGGAAACATTGGGTTTGACAAAGATGGTGTGGTGGAGATGGACTCTGGGACTGCACTGGTGGTACTGGGAATGGAAGTGTAGGGAGTGGTAGTGTTGTATTGCTGAGATTGGGGTGCAGAAGCAAGCTCTTCTACATGTGGAAGAAAACTATGGTCTGATGGAAACATTGGTTTTGACAAAGATGGTGTGGTGGAGATGGACTCTGGGACTGCACTGGTGGTACTGTGAATGGAAGTGTAGGGAGTGGTAGTGCTGTATTGCTGATATTGGGGTACAGAAGCAAGCTTTTCTACCTGTGGAAGAAAACTATGGTCTGATGGAAATATTGGGTTTGACAAAGATGGTGTGGTGGAGATGGACTCTGGGACTGCACTGGTGGTACTGGGAATGGAAGTGTAGGGAGTGGTAATGTTGTATTGCTGAGATTGGGGTGCAGAAGCAAGCTCTTCTACATGTGGAAGAAAACTATGGTCTGATGGAAACATTGGTTTTGACAAAGATGGTGTGGTGGAGATGGACTCTGGGACTGCACTGGTGGTACTGTGAATGGAAGTGTAGGGAGTGGTAGTGTTGTATTGCTGATATTGGGATACAGAAGCAAGCTTTTCTACCCGTGGAAGAAAACTATGGTCTGATGGGAACATTGGGTTTGACAAAGATGGTGTGGTGGAGATGAACTCTGGGACTGCACTGGTGGTACTGTGAATGGAAGTGTAGGGAGTGGTAGTGTTGTATTGCTGATATTGGGGTACAGAAGCAAGCTCTTCTACCTGTGGAAGAAAACTATGGTCTGATGGAAACACTGGGTTTGACAAAGATGGTGTGGTGGAGATGGACTCTGGGACTGCACTAGTGGTACTGTGAATGGAAGTGCAGGGGGTGGTAGTGCTGCATTGTTGAGGCTGCGATGTAGAAGTAAACTCTTCTACATGTGGGAGAAAACCAGGGATTGATACAAACATCGGATTTGGCAAGGATTTTGTGGTGGAGATGGTCTCTGGGACTGCACTGGTGGTTTTGTTCAAGAAAGGCTGCAGGGGCACGCTCAGGGTAGAAGCCATGGGTGATGAAGGGATTTGGAAGGATTGGGTGTATGGAACTGAACATGGAAGGGTGAAATCATTAGTAGATACTGGATGCCCTGATGCAGATAAGTTCTGATTTGTTGACCTAAATTTGTGACAAGGGCTGGAAAGCATGGTTGAAGAACCCCCAAAATGTAAAACCTGATTGTCGTGTTTCTGAGAGGGTTTATTGAAAAGAGAACTTGACAATAGGTGAGAGGGTTTATTGTAAAGATAACTTGACAATGTGTAATCAACATTTGAATGTTTGGACAAAAATGAGGAGTTGAAGGGTTTGGTGAAAACAGAACTAGAAAGATTTGAAGTCTTGGACAATAGTGAGGGACTGAAATCTGCACTGCCACTCAATGTTGGTGCACCAGCTGGGGTAAGCCTGCATGGATTGAAAGGGATGAAATTGGTTCTGGCTTTGGTTCCTCTCATGGCTCTTGCAGCTAAATCATAGGCAGAAGCAGCTAGTTCAGCAGTGTCATATGTTCCCAGCAAGCGTCTCTTTTTGGTTATTGGGTCTCTGATCAGTGCACCAAAACGACCGTTTTTATGTCTGCTAATTCCTCTGTACTTGGTAGTCTTCTTGTAGGAATTCTTCAACTTTCCAGAACTTTGGCACATCAGGGACCTGTCCTGAACTCCATTAGAGTCACATTGGGTGGACCCTTTGGATGCTTCCATGGTAACAAAAATAGTAATTTCTCAAATTCTGCAGTTCTCAGTGCAGATGTAGATCAAGCCCTCTGTTGAAATTTTCACAAAAAAGGTGCTGCATGTCAGTACAAATAAATTCAAATAAAAAATTTGTATAAATGAAATATGCCACTGGTTCCTTCATAAATTGAGAAGATAATGAACTAGATCTTTTGCTGTCCTCCACATCAAGATGATTTCTCCTACAATATTACATTGCAGGGAACCCAATCTTAACACTGTGGTCTCTCCTATTCAGGAAAGCCAAAAGCCAAACGATCCTTGAAATTCTTTTTTGTGATATGCGTAAGCACAGAATTGTTTCAAATAAGGGTAGGGCATTTGAGGATGAATTTGATATTCTAAGTCTAATATAATGCAAATCAATTGTAGAGATGAAAAATTTGTGGGCAAACAAGAAAATAAAAGCACGACATTTGAGAATGAATTTGAACATTCTAAATTTAAATATAATACAAATCAATTTTAGATATGGAAACTTCATTTCAACAAGACAATAAGAGCAGAACATTTGAGGATGAATTTGAATATTCTTAATCCAAGTATGTTGCAAATCAATAGTAAAGATGAAAACTTCAAAAGCAAACAAGAAAAAAATTAAGAGCATTGGCAGTGTATTTGAGGATGAATTTGAATATCTAACCCAAATATATTGCAAATCAGTTGTAAAGATGAAAACTTCATAAGCAAACAGGAAACAACTTGGCAATGTATGAATATCTAACCCCAATACAATGCAAACTAATTGAATATATATATAAACATATAGATAATACTAATCTTATCAGTATTTATTAAAATATTTTCTTTTCTGAGTTTTAATTGTTTCACATTTATAAATACATATAGATATAGTCTGTCTTATTTTGATAAATTTTCATATACTACATATCTATTATGAGCTTTAGTTCCTTTCATTAATAAACTAAAACAATAAGAACTCGCCAAATTTTTATATACAAACTTATCAAAGTAGAGTAGATCAAGATACGCTCACAGTCACTGCATGCAAATATGCCAGAATAGATGGACTAGTTACACTGACGGGAAATCAATGCTGCTAATAAATCATGAGAGGAGAAAAAATTGACAACGCATGTTTTTCCCTAAATAAATGCTAGTGCATGCAATTTTCTTATAGCTAATACATGAAAATATGAGAGTGCTTTGTAGATGAGTGAAGGAGAGAGGCATCAAAGAGTAAGACAATTTGATAATGAAATTGAATGCAAATTAATTTAAAGATGGTGTGGAACATAGAATTATTCTTTTATCTTCTATCTAAAAGTTTAATAATTATAATTAATTATCAGTTGTTTTTGAATTCAATTGTATAAATATTTTCGCATCAATATTTACACAATTGAATTCAGAAACAACTGGTAATTATCTCATAGATTGTGAAAATCTAATGACTCTTAACTATAATGTAAATCCATATTTAAGTAACTACTCTCCTAACAAGATTATGGTTTTATTGATATCATACCTTCCAAGTATTGCTGATTTACTGCAGAGAAGTATACCTCTTGACTGACCTTGCTGCTGTAATGTGTGGATATTTATAGCGATCAATGAAATTGTGGTTTATTCCAGAGAATTTGAAGTCTGTGGGTAATAAGATGGTTTTAATTTTATTGATTATAGTTTTTATTTATATAAAAGTAAAATGTAAAGTATGTTTCTTAATACGTGTCTTGTATGGATTTCATGTAAGATTTTGAGAAGTCAGAAGTTAGGGTGCTCTCCCCTATAGCTTTTATGTTATTGGATACTGCTTGTATGGATTGTAAGATAATAAATGATAATAAATTAAGTCTGCCAGTGCACGTGGCTTGTATGTATTGTAAGATAATAAGTGATTATAAATTCAGTCTGCAAATACATGACTTGTACCAATATTATTGAGGTTCAAATTAATATTTTACTATTTATATTTATTTATTTTTTATTTTTCTTATCCAAATAGATCTTAAGAATATTGGAAATGCAAAATCAATAAATTTAGATTAAATCAAATTAACTTTTATTCTAACAATAAATTAATGTTCATCCAATCCAGCTGCAATACTAATAAGGAGATTGAGATTTTAGCTTTTATGTTAAATGAAGTTTGTCAGTACGTGACTTGTACATGGCTTGTACCTATATTCTTGAGATACAACTTACGAAATGGCTATGTAGCCTACTGAATTCTTCTGATTAGACACATTTTATTTATTTATTAACTAAATTAAAAATCACAATGCACTTAGTCTTCTAATTTTCAATATAATTAATAAATGAAAAATACTATTTTATAATTTATTGATTATTTTTATTAATTTTTCCTATCTAAATAGATTTCAAGAGTATTGAAAATGTAAAATCAATAAATTTAGATTATATCAAATTAACTTTCATTCTAACATTAACTCAATTTTCATCCAAACAGTGACTGACACTGCAATATTAATAAGAGTACTAAGATTTTTTTTTTAAATTCCTATTTAAATAGATCTGAAGAATATTGAAAATGTAGAATTAATAGCTTTAGATTAAATTAAATTAACTTTCATTCTAACATTAACTTAATTTCATCCAAACAGTAAATATTAAGAGTGCAATACTAATAAGAGTATAGAGATTTTGACTTTTACAATTTTTTTTATGAATAGAGGCCTTTTCCATTAATATAAAGTAAACTATTCACAAAAAAGGGGTTGGGGGATACAAGATCACCCCACAAGAGTCACTCGGCAAACAACCATGCACATCAACTATTCATAAAAAAAACATATTAAAAGAAGCCTCAAGCAGCCAGAGTAGTCACAATCGAGGGAGGAGGATCTTTGTCTTTAGGGTTTCCCCACACATTGGGGCCTGGAAGTGGGTCTGGAAGAGTCTAGCCATCTTCTTCATCTTTTTCTTTTGTTTCTCCTTCCTCCCACTTGTGAGAGATTGCAAGATCTAGACGAGGAAATTTATCAGAAGTGGCAGGAGGCCACGAAACATCTCTAGTGGTCGAAGGCCAGCCAACACCAACAATAGGAGGAGAAGGAGCAATAGGCCAACTGTCGACGAGGAGGAGAAGTCGAGCGGTGCCTCCAATTATCTCTACTGCTAGATGAACGATGTGGGTCCTGAGACCGAGGAATCCGGGAACGCCAAGCAAAAGATCTATAGCCACGACGACAGCCACAAGTCAGAACGCGGTCGACAGAAAGAGAATCTGATGACACTTTGGCAACCATACAAGGGCATTGCCCGTATGCTGTAAAATATCCTATAAGTGGGCCACTTCCAGAGCCAATTTATCTGCCTGCACTCGAATCTGTAACATTCCATTATTACATATACAATAATTAGTATACATAGAAACATTAATATCCAGAAAAGTTGTGAATAAAAAGAACATCATCCCTATCTTTCCAAAGAGTGAAAAGAATCTCCATCCTGAAAGCATGTCAAATTTGAGTAAATATGGAAGGCATTCTGGGCGAGTCACCCAACAAAACCATATGCCAAGAAAAAGGAATTGGCCGAAAAGGCTTAAAGAAATCATGAATCCAGCTCTAGTATTGCTGAGCTCAGCGACAAAACCAAACAATATGCATGAAAGTCTCTGGGAGGCCATAGAAAGGGAACCTAGGATCAGGGACTCCCACATGTTGAAGCCTGGCATCCAGAGGCAAGCCTTGAAAAAGAAAACACCAGGAAAAATGAGTAATTTTGGGCTCTGTAATAGTAGACCAAATAGTAAGAAATCAGAGTTGCCAAGTCGTTTGAGAAGAAGACAAATTCCATATGTGATTCAAAGTGTCAATCATCAACATATGGGGCACTAACCAAGCATAACCCATATTGGGTTTATAGTTAGTGAGAGGATTCCAAGGATACCACTTCCAATCCTTCTACTGGGGCTTGACAAAAAGAATGCCAAGCTTATGCAACAAATGAGGAGGTAAGGCCAAGATCAAAAGGTCAAAAGTCTACCAATCTGGGTGAGAAAGCCTAAATTGCACTTGAAGATCTTCCCAAGAGCGAAGACTTATGGTGGCATGAGAAAAAAGATCCTTGGGAGTTTTGATGCCATGTTTGTGAAAACATAGAGCATGCAAATCTTGGATTTTAGCAAGCGGAAGCCCTTGCCGATGAAAAAGAGGTGACCACCAGATGTTGTGTTGGTTAAAAGAGAGACCATCTTGAAAACCATTTCAAACCCATCGCAACCAAGGTTTAATTGCTTCCTAGGATCTCTAGATGCTTTTGACAACATAAGTGTCATGGATCTGAACTAGTCTAACATAATAAGAAGGGTTTGAAAACCAATCCCCTTCCAAGTTGGTCCGTGAATAAGAAATCCTGAAGAGATGCAATGCCTCAACATGACCTTCCAAGCTTCATCCCTAAACAAAGCTCTAATCACCCATTTGGCACATAAAGCAATACCTTTCTTCTAAGCGGAAAGAAGGCCAAGACCACAAGAAAAGTTGGGAAGGCAATAATACTCCTAGGAAACCTTGTGGAAGCCATGAGAGTCGGCTCTAGAGGCCCAAAAAAAGTCATGTAGCATCTTTTCCAGCTTCATATAAGAAGCTTTAGAGGGCACCCAACAAGAAGAGTAATACACATGGGTAGAAGCTAACACTTTAGAACAAATCTGGAACTTACCAACCAGAGATAAAGGCTTGGTAATCCAAGTAGTCTAGCTTCTTTTCAATTCTGGCCAAAACAAAATTCTATGATGCACAAGTGAAGGCTGAAAAGAAAAGGGGATGCCCAAAAATCTGAAAATATCACCATGTTGAATTCATTTCCAGCTGAACTAGGACATCCAGGGAGGTGCCAAAAGAGTGGATTATATATAACATTGAGTCTTGTGCCATTGAATGGAAGAACCAAAGGCTAAACAAAAGGTATCAAGGTAGTGAAGAGACGCCTTGACATTATCTTCATCCTTAATGAGAGTGAGGAAAGAATCATCAATGAAATGGTCACTGACAAGTTGAGTAGTTGACTCAGGCAGGGAGATTCCTCTGACAAGACCAATGGAAGTGGCATTGGCAAGCAGATAACCAAACCCTTTAGTTGCAAGAACATACAAAGAAGGAGCTAAAGGGAAACTTTGGAAAATGAATCTGAAGAGACCAAAGGCTTTAGACTATCAGCCATTGATAGTAACGCAAGAAGAGGCATCTCTAAAAAGAATTTGAACATACTATAAAAATCTAGGGCTAAAACCCAGAGCTTGAAGCATAGCCAAAATAAAAGGTCACTCAATTCGGTCATACTCTTTAACAAAATCAATTTTGAGGAAGAGGGCTCTCTGATTCGACCTTTGGGCCCATTCCATGCCTTCCCAGACAACAATAATGTTGTCAAGAATAAACCTGGAATTAATGAAGCCAGTTTATTTTGGTCTGACAATCAAAGGCAGGATGTGACAAATTTTTAAAGCAAGATATTTGACTATGATCTTGTAAGAGACATTAAGTAGAGTGATTGGCCTCCATTTGCAAATATCCTTTGGGTCTCCTGCCTTGGGTATGAACTTAATGTTTGCCTTATTGATAATATCCCCTAAAGAACGGGAGTGAAAGGCTTCCAAATATAGTTTGTGTAAGTCTAGGCCAATGTCATCCCAAAGAGCCTTATAGAAATCATAAGGGAAACCATCACACCCAGGGGTCTTTCCATCTTCCATAGAATAAATATCTTCTTTAAGATCATCAAGCGTAAGAAGATGATCACACAATTATTGTTGGTTAGCCGAAAGACGATGAGGAACAACAACTAGACAGTCTGAAAGCACTTGGTCTCTCGCTAAAGAATTTTTGTGCATAGTGAACACCTTCTCATAGTGTCAGACAAAAGATTGCAGAATATCAGGAAGCTTTGTAAGTAAATGTTGACCTTATTTCATTTTTTTATCCTAGTAGTAGTATGGAGAGATCTAAGAGCCAAGAAAAAATCTTTTGAGGCTCGATCTCCAACCTTTAACCAGTGAAGCCAAGCCTTGATCTGAGCACCTCTGGCGGAATAATTGTCTGCAATTTTATTTTGGTGCCAAATCTAAGAAAGCTGGATTTGTAGATCCATGTTGAAAGGATTAAGAATCAAAGCATCAGAGGCAGTACAAAGCTCTTTAATGGTAGCCTCATAATATCTCTGGTGATATCGAGCAAGTTGCCTACCATAAATGTGTAGGAACCTGGCAGTGTGGGTGATGGCATCATTCCACCATTTAATCCAGCCAATAGGCTGATGTGGCCTTGGTTGTAAATTCCACATTTGGTGAATGTGGGCCAGAGTAGGCTTATGACTCGGTGGAGATGTGTTAAGGTATAATTGTGTCATGGGAGGCTATGCCTAGATGTCTGTCATTCAATGCCAAAGGAAATGGGAAAGTGATCTAAAAAAGTCACATCAATAAGAAGAATGACAGGTAATTCTTTTTTTCAGAAAAATAAAAAAAATATTGTGTCAGAAAAATTAAAAAAATATTGCATCAAAACCATGGCACGATCAAGCCTCTTAAAAATCCTGTTAGAACAAGCTCTAAAATTAGACCAAGTAAGCCAAATACCACTAGTAGGATGATGACCTGTATTGGGATAAAAAAGACCCAATTTATTATTCATGTAAAACAAGGCTTCTCTTTCTCCACTTGTCTAGCAAAAAGGAAAAATCCCATCTTTGTCAGAAGCCACCTCAACCATATTGAAATCCCCACATAGGAGCCAGGTTGCGGGTGGCAGAGAATCAACAAGCCATCTCCATAACTATGATCTTTCAACACCATCATTAGGAAAATAAACATTAAAAATCCTAAAAGAATGACGTCGAATAGACAAAACAACCCATGCAACTCTCTGCATGGGGTCAAAACCATGATTAACAAGAAAAGAATGTCAATGAGAGGAAATAAGAGTAGTGAATCCACCTTGACTAGCTTCATGTTGAGAAGAAAGAACAAGGCTGTTAGGCCAAATAACATGACAAGCAACCTGAAGCATAAAACTAATAATTTTCACCTCCAGGAGACACAAGATATCCAGACCAACAACCCGTTGACAAACATCTCTCACATAATGTTTTATATGCAGGTTTGTGAGACCCCGCACATTCCATGAGATGTAATTCATGAGAAAAAATCTTGCATTTCATCCCCGTCCCCCAGAGAGGAGAAATTGTTATGCAAGACCTCAGAAGGAGGAGAATCATTAGAGATGAGACACCGCATTTTTAAAACTCCCCTTCTTCACTCTCAGCACACCCAATAAGGCTACAAGAATGACTCAGAGTCGGTGAAGAAGAAATGGTTGAATTCACTTGCGGAGTGTGAACCAAAGGTGGCCGAGAGGCATTAGTAACTACATTAATACCTTATTGATCAGGGTTTGAAACAAGTGAGGGAAATGAGGCCTTGTCTGGAATCCCAACAAATAGAGAGGCAGTAGAACCACCTTACAGTTTTGAAGTCGGTGTGCGTTTACCCTTGTGACCTATAATAGTCTATTCATCCTTCTTCATCTCCTCATTTTTAAACCCTCTTGAGGACATGATCCTGAATCCTTAGGAGGAAATTTGAGTCTGGGAACTGCCAAGGGGTAATCCTTAATCTTGTGCTTTATCAAATGACATCGATAGCAGTTGTTTGGAAAATTAAAATAAAGCACCATCTAGGTGAAGGTACTACCACCCACTTGAATCAAAAGGGTTTCTTTAAGATCCCACGAGAGATAAACTTCAACACAAGCCCTTTTTTGAGGGCGAGTGTTAAAAAATGGTCATGTTCAAGACATACCACTTTTCCAAGATTTTGCACAATGGTTTGAATGAAAGGCCAACAAGGCAAGGGAAGACCAAGAAACTCAAACCACACATGCACCCTAAGCTTCTTGTCATTAGAGATTCTAAAGTCTTGATACCATTGCTGAAAAACCAAAAGGGAAGACCTAACAGTTCAGGACCCACAAGCGAAGACAACTTTAACATGGGCAGAGTTGGAGAACCAAAATAGAAAAAACCCTTTGGTGAGGTTTTGAATACCATCAAGTCTAACCCCATGAGGAGTCTAGGCTTTGGAAACCCAATCTTTGAACATTCTTTCAGGAGGGGTTCTTCCCACAAAATAACCTATCAAAGTGTGTTTCTCTAGCCGATCACATGCATTATCAAAATCCTGAATAGGAAGTACTACATCAGGAGATAAAATACCTCATGAAACACCTTCGGTATGAACTTGCGAGGTCTCTTTCTTGAAGGTGCCATGAGTATCTGTCACCACTCCAACACCAACAAAATCTATTGAGCTAAAGGTGGTCAAAGCCATTAAATATCAAGGCTAGTCTCATAGTAAATGTGGTATGAAAGGACAACAAAAAAAACTTAGAATAGCAAAGCGCAACAATAAACCCTAGTAGAGCCCTTGCACACTGACTTTTACATATTGGATATGGTAATTTGTACAATAATAAATAAGATTTCTAATATTAAATATCTTTTTTTAACCATTATATTCTGACATAAGAATGTGTTTTCCTATAATTAAAATTGTGCACATGGTTTATAAATATATAGTATTGAAATTGAAATTGCAAACTTGGTGTGATTTTTTTTTCAAAAAGAATATTAAGGTTACTTATATAATATAATATATTATATGTTAAAAATAAATATTCATTCAATATGATAATAAGTGATATTATTTCACAACTTGTATTGGCATGTTGTGAAGGTTGACTAGTGGAGTGTTATTGCTCAAACCCTTATGGGGTGCTATTGTTGAATGTCTAAATAGAGGTGAGGTGTAGAATCTCTAAATAGAGACGAGGTCCCCCATTTGTCACCTCACAGGATGTCATGTGTACATAGAGCATGGCGAATGGTTTGTATTTATATAAAAGAGTAAGAGTACGTTGTTTGTGCGATAGTACTGATATTTGAGTTTTTGTAGCATTCAACCTTGTAGATATTGGATATGCTTTTTATTTTTATAAGAGTAAGAGTAGGTAGCTTTAGGGATATTATTGAGATTTAAACTTCTATTGCATTGATTATTTTTATTTCCTTTCTATTTTTGGAGTTCAAATAGATCTCAAGAATATTGAAATTGTAGAATCAATAAATTTAGATTAAATCAAATTGACTTTCATTCTAACATTATATTGATTTTCATCCAATGAATGTGGAGACTATAATACATTTGGATTAATTTCAATTATTTTTTCTAACATAAAATAATTTTTTAGTTGGTAAAATATTTTTATTTATTATTAATAATATATAGTCATTACAAAGTTTAAACATAAGATAAATAAGTCTTCCAAAAGTGTACATTTAATGTATAAAATACTACACAAACCCTACCAACTACTAGCCCCATGTGATATCATTGGTACAATTTGTAGTGGAGTAAATCTAACCCTATAGAAATGAAACCATGTTCCTTTGAGAATCAACTTCACAACACACAATCAAATATTTCCCAGTAGTCAAACTAGTGAAGATATTTTTGATTAAAGATAAAGAAGATGAATGTTTTAGTTACAAAAGTGGGAAGATCAGACGACATAGAGTTTTTTGTCTTAATATGAGAGTATCAATTGAGGATTCTAGTACGACACACATATGTATGCGTGAAACATTTTAATCTTGTATAAACCACAATAGAAAACACTCAGAATGTGGAGAAAAATTGACTCTATTCTTTAGATAATTGACAAAATCAGAAAGTTAGAAATATAATAAAATATATTAAATAATAGAACTACACAAAAAATAAATAAATAAAATATAAGAAAACCCTTATGCATTCGAATGCTCTCAATAAACCTGCACAAACACAAGAAAGGAAAAATGTTTGGGGCTATTTGGAGACTTGCCTCAATCAAGTTCCTAATTTGGTGTTTCCACCTCCACAACAACCAAATAGATAGATAGATCAAAAGACAAGTAGATATATAAATGATAAATGATAAATAGGGGATGTGATAAATCCAAATATGATCAAAGACACAAGAGAGGTAGAAAGATATTACCAAATAGGCTTGAGAAAGCTAAGAAATATTATAGGTATCACTTTGTGAGAGCACTATTGCACAACTAATGCATGGCACATGGACGTCTACTCGACACACTCATGTCCAAGAAAATCACGCTTAAAAATGATAGGTTGTTAGAAAAACAAGTGATTAATGCAAAGGTGATATTGAAAAAGGGCCTTGGGCATCCTGAGAGGGAAACATGTGATGTAAGGGTTGAAATAGACCTACACAAATACTAGGAGAATGGACCTAAAGTGGCTACAATAGTGTAGTAAAAATTACAAAGGGGGTGAACAATTTTTGAATCTACACAATTATCACCCTAGTACCCTCCCCCAAAACACATTGAATTACCAAACATCCAAAATAATGGGTGCCCATGTATTATATATTATCAATCATTGAAGAACAAATAACCAAAAATAACACCCCACTACCATAATTTAGTCACAAAATAAGAAAAATAGAAATATCACACCCTGAAAATGTGGAAAGCATTCCTTCCTCAACCATGCCTTGCATGACCCCTCTTGCAAGCACCTCTTCCTTGACCACATCGAGTACAAACCCAAATTCAAAAACTCCACCACCATAGTCCTTGCCAAAATCACCCCTCCCATAATTACTTTGTACTTTACCTTGCAAGTTATCGGCCAATTAAAACTTGAGCTTACACTTCTCCTCAATTCCTTTGGAACACTAGATGCCAAAGCCATATCCAAATCACACACATAGTCTCTATTGAAGCCCCATGTTTTATTGGCTTCCCCCTTCCTCATGTTTCTATCTTCCAAAGCACGCTAGAGAATGAATGGATGAATATGTGGTGGGTACCCATAAAAGGTAACCGAGTCACCAATCGCAACCACAAAGTGATTTCTTTGTTCTACAAAAGCAAAAATGGCCTCCAATCCCTACCTCCATGTTGATCTTACACACCTCTCCACCACCTTTTAAACATCTTCCTTGCAATCCAATTTGAGAATCCATGCATAGAGCATGAATTATATGCCTATTTTTGTTATGTATTTATGTTTGGAAAACACATAATCATCTCCCAAAAATTGATGATCTAGAAAGAGGAAGAAATGATCATCCATTGTGAAAAATATCTCCAGTTGTTCCTCTAATATTTTTCCCCAAATGGCCATTAGTGTTTGTGATGGGGAGATCTAACTCAAAAGAGCACTCTTTCTCTTCTCAAGACATTTTCTTTGGTCTTCCTAGGGTATTACACTCTACCCTACCTAGAGGATACTACTATGGTTCTTCTACTCCCTTTAGATCCCTCCAACAATTTCAAACTCTCTCCTTACCTCCCAACTCTCGTTGTGCATCCATAGGTTCAATCTTGCCACCATACTTCCAAAATACTCCTAGTAATGGGAAAGGGTGTTATCACTATCCTTCTTTCAATTCCTACCATTCTTGATCCATTTCTTTAGATTCTTGCATAATTTACCCATCGGGTTCATGAATTCCTAGTTTTAGGCCTTGTAGCCTTTTTAGCCCCAATTAGGCCTCCTAGAAACTGAATGTTTTCTTTTCTTCAAAACTATCCTTAACAACCCACTAAAATAATTGTGGATTCTTCATAAGACCACCCTAGGCTCAAGGATTTTCTAGGTTTTAGGTCTTCAAGCTATTCGTACATAGGACTTCTAGTAAACCCCTATTTTCAAGGGTTTTTAGGGCATGTAAACTAGTTAGGGTTCTTTGATTTCAACAGGTGCTCAATTAAACTCCTTCACTCTTATCCTTGCATTCACTTATCTAGGACACACGCCCTTACACATTCCAATCATTGATTGGCTCAAACAAATCCACCTAGCAAGTCTTCTTGCCTTTGCACTATACAAGCTCCTAGCCAGAATTCTACTGAACTCGCCTAGGGCTTGTTTGGAAAATTAGATCCCTTGCACACACTCACCCTATAATAAATATTTACAATACTTACACAATCCCTTACTTGATTCCAAGTGGCCATGGGATTTCAACCACGAGAACTCAAGTGGGACTCATTTTTACATGACTGGCACCGTTTAGGACAGTGAACCAAGAAGACTTAAAGAATTTAAAAAATGATAAAGAAAAGATTCAAAAGACCAAAATGATTTCACAAAATTCATTCACATAGAAAACACTAACACTTCAATGCATTACAGTAACCCAATCAATCCATAAGTGTTGTATGATGGCTCAAAAGTAGTTATCTCACAGAATTTCAATGCTCCCGGTTACTTAATCCATATAATCAGACATCTAACCTCAAGATTAGGGTTTTTTTAACCTTAAATAGTCCATCCCCTTGTGTTCAGACCCTAAGGTCAGGATTTGGAACCACTTTACACTAAATGCAAGTTTTTAGGAATGTTGTCATGATAACTTTGCAAAGTTGCAAAGTTGTCATGAGAAACTTTTACAACTTTTCTCATTGTGTCTTCCAACTACTCTTAATAGCTCAACTTGACCCAAATCCATTCTATTGGATCCAAAAACACTTAAACACCACTAAATAACAACTTTTCCTTCAATTTGAAAACTTGGCCAAAGCTTGACCAATGTTGACTCTTCTAAGACTTAAGCACTAGGCCCTACTAGATAAAACTAAAGACATGACCTTAAATACTTCTACTTACAAACACACACCACACCAAACTTGGGAATTTATCACTAGTCCTTATTACCTTGGTGGTTGGCTAAAACCACCTACAAGCCAAAATTGTCTAGGATCACAACAAGACCCTAAGGTGCTCCTGCACCATCCTCCCCCTACAACAAGAAAGTCAGGGTACCTGAGGTGTTATGAGTTCCAAACTGATTCCATTCTTCTTAAAGTCTCCTTTTTCTATCCAAGTAGCCTTTGACTCAGGTTGGTGTTTCCATTTCACTAGGTGTTCCATGTGGATTTTGTTCCTTGTCTTTTTTTTCACTCTAGAGTCTAGAATTCTCTCTTCTTGTGGCTTGATCTGATCAGGTACTTTGAGATCTTCCACATCCTTAGTCATCTTTGTATTGTACTTGTCTACACCTAATTTTTTTCCTTTGTACTTGACTAAATCCTTCACATTGAAGATAGGAGAGATGGACATCTCCTTGGGAAAGTCTATCTTGTATGCATTCAGTCCATATTTAGCCAACACCTTGCATGGGCCTATTCTCTTTATTTTTAACTTTCTTGGGATGCCCTTCTGTAGCCTAGCCTTTTTCAATAATACCATTACCAAATCTCCTACCTCAAAGTGTAGGTCTCTTCTCCCTTCATCCTTCTTAACATTAAGTTTCTTATTTACCTCCATTAGTGTCTTTTTTACTTGCTCATGGACCTCTCTCATTGATTGAGAAAAATAATCTATGTGTCCACTGATCCCTTCATGGTCTTTTAAGTCTCTAAGCTCTAGTAAACCTCTTATATATAACCCATACACCACTTTAAATGGACTCTTACCAGTAGTCTAGTTTTCACTATCATTGTAAGTAAACTCTGCTTGGGGAATAACTTGTTCCCATCCTTGCCCATACTCCTTAGTCAAACATCTTAGCAAGTTTCCAAGGACCATGTTAATAACCTCTGTCTATCCATCTATTTGAGGATGATATGCATAAATATGAGCCAAATTATTTCCTAGTCTTTTCTAGAGGGTCTTCCAAAAATGTCCCATAAATTTCACATCTCTGTCTGCAACTATACTTATTAGCAACCCATGTATCCTAACTATCTCTTTAAAGAAAAGGTGAGCAATATGACTGGCATCTTGAATGGTTTTACAAGAGATAAAATGACTCATTTTACTAAATCTATCCACTACTATAAACACACTATCCAAACCAGTTGGTTTTCTAGGTATTCCTACTATAAAGTCCATACTTATGCACTCCCAAGGTCTATTTGGGATGGGCAATGGTTGATAGATGCCTGCATTTGATGATGTCCCCTTTTCCTTCTGACACACTCCACACTTCTCAACATACTTCCTTACATCTTTCTCCATCTTAGGCCAATAGTAAAACCTTTCTACCAGGTCTAGGGTCTTATTTAACCCAAAGTGCCCACTCAAACTTCCATTGCTCTTCTCTTGGATGAGGTTCTCCCTCATGGAGCCCTTTGGAACACATAGTTGTTTACCTCTAAACAATAGACCATTTTGTAATGTATAGTTAGCATACTCACTATGGAAATGATTATCAAAAGTAGTACATACCTTGTATATCTCTGAGAAATATGCATCCCCTTCATATAGGCCTTTGAATGCTTCAAATCCTACTCTCTGCAACTATATCTCTTGGATAGTGAGTAACCTCCTGCTAAGGGCATCTGCAACCTTTCTATTGACTCCCTTCTTATGCTTGATTATGAAGGTGTAGGACTGCAAAAATTCCATCCACTTAATATTCCTCAAATTGAGCTTTTCTTGAGTGTTGATGTAACTTAGAGCTTGGTTATCTATGTAGACAACAAACTCCTTAGGCAATAGGTAGTGCCTCCACTTCTTAAGAGCCTAAACTAATGCATACAACTCCAATTCATAAGATGAGTACCTAGACTTTTCTTCATTTATCCTTTCATTAAAGAAAGCTACTAGTCTGCCTTCTTGGCTTAGGACTACACCCATTGCTACATTACTAGCATCACATTCTACAATGAACAATCTGTCAAAACTTGGAAGAACTAGGATGGGTTGTGTGACCACTTCTTTCTTTAATCTTTCAAATGCCTCATTTTCTTCCCTGGTCCACATGAATTTGGTCTTGACTCCCCCTTTTATAGTGTCTAATATGGGTGCACATATCTCACTGAACCTCCTCACAAACTTCCTATAAAATTGTGCTAACCCATGGAAACTTCTTACCTTAGTCCCTATCCTAGGAGTAGGCCAACTTAATATGGATTCAACCTTTCTTCTTTCCATCTTTAAGTCACCTTGGAATACTAAAAACCCTAGATAGACTAGTTCTTGCTTCATAAACTCACTTTTCTCAAGATTTATGGTGAGCTTCTCTTCTTGGAGTTTCTTCAATACAAGTTCTAGGTGCTTCATGTGTTCCTCTTTTGTCTTTCTAAAGAATAAGATGTCATCTAGGTACACCACTACAAACATTCCTATATATTCCTTTAATACCTCATTCATAACCCTCATGAAGGTGCTAGGTGCATTTGTGAGGCCAAATGGCATTACTAGCCACTCATAGAGACCCTTTATGGTTTTGAAGGCAGATTTCCAATCATCCCCCTCTTTCATCCTAATTTTATAGTACCCACTCTTAAGGTCTATCTTGGAGTAGTATTTGGCACCCCCTAGACAATCCATTAGGTCTTCTATCCTAGGGATAGGGAACCTATACCTAATGGTACTTATCCTATTGATTTCTCTTGAGTTAGTGCACATCCTCCATGTTCCTCCTTTCTTGGGTGCTAGGACAACTAGTAAAACACACAAGATTATACTCTTCCTAATCAAGCCTTGATCCAAAAGCTCTTGAACTTGTCTTGATATCTCCTTGTTTTGTTCTGGTGTCATCTTGTAGGCAGCCTTGTTAGGAAATGATGCCCCTAGAACAAAGTCAATCTGATGATTGATTGCTCTCTTTGGTGGTAATGTAGCTAGAGTTCCTTCACTTATGATTTCTTAAAACTATTCTAGCAATTGCTTCACTTCTATAGGCATAGGGACTTGCTTAGGTGTTTCTTCCTCCTTTGGCTTCATCAAGACTGCATAGCTAAGCCCTTCTTCTTGTTTGATGTCATGTAAGAATTATTTTCCACTTATTAGGAGTGTATTAGAGTCTATCTTCTCCATTGTGTCTTCCTCTATCAAAGACTGTATTTTATAAGTAACTCCATTATTCTTGAATGAGTACTTATTCTCCTTTCCATGGTGAATTGCCTCCCTATCATACTACCATGGTCTTCCAAGCAACAGATGATATGCATCCATTGAGAGCACATCACAAAGTATCTTGTCTTGATACTTGCCTACAGTAAAATCAACCCATACTTTCTCATTAACTAATATGTTATGCCCCTTATTCAACCAAGTGACTTTGTAGGGACAAGCATGGGGTAACTTAGGTAGCTTTAACTTCTGCACTTCCTCCTCTGAGATCACATTATCAGTAGACCTTGAGTCTATAATAACCCTACACACTTTATCATGAATTTTGCACTTGACTCTAAAGAGTGCTCTCCTTTGTTTGTGTACATCCTTCTTAGGTTGTTTGATCAAGATCCTCCTAAGCATTAGGATTTCTCCCTTCTCTAAATCTAGACTTACCTCAAGGTGTTTAGGACAATATTATTCTTCTTGTACATATGTAATCTTCTTCTCTCCTTGTGAAGATGATGGTTTATCTTGACACCGGTAAGTAGGGTGACCCCACTGTCCATAATTGTAGCATTTCATTGAAGAAAAATGTGAGCTTCTCCCAAAACCACATGTCCTTCCTTTGCCACCACTATAAAAAAAAATCTACCTCTTCCATAACTTCCCCTATTTCTTGATTCACTGGTTTGTTCAATTAGTTTTGAGTCTCCTTGATTCCTAGATTCATTGCTCCTGCCACTAGAATCCCCTCTATGTCCACCTCTGGAGTCTCTTGCCCTTCCCCTACTCCTAGAAGTAGAGTCTTTTTTCTTTTTGTTTCTTTCTTCCACTTTAAGTGCCAATTGGAAACACTTATGAACAATAGTAGGAGTCCACAAACTAATATCCTCTTGGATGCTACATGTTAAGCCACCCAAATATCTAGCCACTCAGATGCTTTCTTTCTCTTGGATTTTAGATCTTAGGCAAAGTTTTTGGCACTCCTCAGTGTAAGAGGCCACATCCATTTCCTTTTGTCTGAGACTTTGTCTCTTCTTATGCATTTGCATCTCATGATCCTCTGGTAGGTAGTTATCTTTAATCTTGGTTACCATAGCCTTCCAATTGTCTATTGGTCTTTTCCCCTCTCTTTCCCTTTCTTCTTGAAGGAACTTCCACCATGTTAGAGCTGGTCCCCTAAGTCTTGATTTGTCAACCTTTACCCTTTATGCCTCTGTGACACCTTCACACTCAAAATGATTCTACATCCCTTCAATCCACTCTATGACTAACTTTGAGTTCATCTTGTTGGTGAACAGGGGCATGCCCTCAAGTGATTTGCCTCCCAATGCCCTAATGTATTTAAGGAATTATTCCTCCTGCATTGGTGGGTTTGGTTCTAGTATGTTGTCCTCCTCATCCACCACTTTATCCTTATCATCTTCAACTTCCAATTTTTTTCATCTTACTAGTTGATTCTACAACTTCGTCAAGCTTATCCTTCAGAGCTTCTACAATCTCTTCAAGGATCCTATTTCTTTCCTTTTTCTCAACCACTTCTCTTTCTAATTCAACATTAGTCACCATGGTGCTATCTCCAATGGATTCACTTGTTTCTGTCATATACTATTCACTTCCCAAGCCTTTCAATGGATCTAATACCACTTTGATGGGGATATCTAACTCACAAGAGCACTCTTTCTCTTCTCAAGACCTTTTCTTTGGTCTTCCTAGGGTGTTCCACTCTACCCTACCTAGAGGATACTACTATGGTTCCTCTACTCCCTTTAGATCTCTCCAACAATTTCAAACTCTCTCCTTACCTCCCAACTCTCGTTGTGCATCCATAGGTTCAATCTTACCAACATACTCCCAAAATACTCCTAGAAATGGGAAAGGGCTTTATCATTGTCCTCCTTTTAATTCCTACCATTTCTTTGGATTCTTGCATAATTTACCCATCGGGTTCATGAGTTCCTAGTTTTAGGCCTTGTAGCCTTTTTAGCCCCAATTAGGCCTCCTAGAAACTAAATTCTTGCTTTTCTTCAAAAATATCCTTAACATCCTACTGAACTAATTATGGATTCTTCATAAGAGCACCCTAGGCTCAAGTATTTTCTAGGTTTTAGGTCTTCAAGATGTTTGTACATAGGACTTCTAGTAAACCCCTATTTTCAAGGGTTTCTAGGGCATGTGAACTATTCAAGGTTCTTTGCTTTCAACATGTGCTCAAATAAACTCCTCCACTCTTCTCCTTGCATTCACTTATATAGGACACATTACCATACACATTCCAATCATTAATTGGCTCAAACCAATCCACCTAGAAAGTCTTCTTGCCTCTGCACTATACAAGCTCCTAGCTAGAATTCCACTGAACTCACCTAGGGCTTGTTTTGAAAATTAGCTCCCCTACACACACTAAACCTATAATGAATATTTACACTAATTACATAGTCACTTACTTGATTCCAAGTGGCCATGGGATTTCAACCATGAGAACTCAAGTGGGACTCAGTTTTACATGACTGGCACTGTTTAGGATAGTGAACCAGGAAGACTTAAAGAATTTACAAAATGATAAAGAAATGATTCAAAAGACCAATATGATTTCAAAAAATTCCTTCACATAGAAAAAACTAACACTTCAATGCATTATAGTAACCCAATCAATCCATTAGTGTTAGATGATGGCTCAAAAGTAGTTATCTCACAGAATTTTAGTGCTCTTGGTTTCTCAATCCATACAATCTAACATCTAACCTAAGGATTAGGGTTTGTGACCTTAAATAGTCCATCCCCTTGTGTTCAGACCATAAGGTCAGGATTTGGACCCACTTTACACTAAATGCAACTTTTTAGGAATGTTGTCATGATAACTTTGCAAAGTTGCAAAGTTGTCATGAACAAATTTTACAACTTTTGTCATTGTGTCTTCCAACTACTCTTAATAGCTCAACTTGACCCAAATACATTCTATTGGATCCCAAAATACTTAAAAACCACTAAATAACAACTTTTCCTTCAATTTGGAAACTTGGCCAAAGCTTGACCAACGTTGACTCTTCTAGGGCTTAAGCACTAGGCCGTACTAGATCAAACCAAGGACATGACCTTAAAGAATTCTACTTAAAAACACACACCACACAAAACTTGGGACTTTATCACTAGTCTTTATTACCTTGGTGGTTGGCTAAAACTACCTACAAGAAAAAATTGTCTAGGATCACAACAAGACCCTAAGGTGCTCCTGTACTAGCTTGTCAGCCTTTAAACAAAAATTGGCCTCCATACCTTCTTAATCCTCCTCTGCCCTCCTATCATGATACACATATCAATTCCACTTTCAATTACACCATAAATCCTCACAAACCAAATTTTCTAGGTTATGTGCGTGATAAATATATTTTTACCCATAGTACACAAATACTCCATTTCATCATCACTTCACCAAAAAACATGTCATCCACCAGCTTGGATATCCTACCTCCAAATCAACTTTCTAAAGTCACCACTAGTTTAGATAGTGAGTCAGCTATATTATTCCCTTCCCTAAATATGAGGGAAAATTTGACATTTATAAGACTATTCAACTTTTTCTAAATGATGGTGATGATTATATCAATCTTCCACACATGTTTCCACCCATTATCAATGATATTAATGCAAATTTGAGAATCCCAGGTTCCAATATGTTACCATTTGAATCTCTTGCAACACATCATGCCTTTGACGGGCCCAAATTCCCTTTTTAAGCCCCATAAAAATTGATCTTGACCCAACCTACATCTGGCTTCATCCATTGTACTTCATCCCTATGACTAGGAATAGGATCAACCCCAAAATTCCCATTAGCAAGAAACACTTTCAATGTAGACCATTGTATTTGAAGTGTTAATTAAAAAACAAAAAGGAAATTTCCTAGGGCTTAGAATTGAAACAAAAAAATTGACAAGTTCAGATGTGGAGTTTTCATTCCTAATGCAAATCCTCTCCATCACTTCAAAATTTCCTTGAAAAATGTGACAATTTCATTCCTTCTAGATTTTCCAAATGATGAACAAGAGGCATATTTTCCAAATGAAAGAAAAGGAAGACTTCAAAGGTGCCACTCTCCAACTCTAGAACATCTCTCTAATAGTTCTAGGATAGACAAAGACCAATTTCAATTTGTTCAAAACAAAATTCCAATGTTGGGAGGAAAAATTACAATGCAACTAAAGATGATCAACATTCTCCTCTTGTTCCTTGCGCAACACACATTTGAAGGGACCATAGAAACCACATCTCATAAATATTTCACCTATAAAAACTCTACTCATAGTAGCCATTCAGGCCAAAGCACTGACCTTAGGAAGACAAAATTTATTCCAACAAAGATGACCTAACCCATATTGAGCATCCACTACTGCCTCTGTCGATTTGTAGCTAATCTTGAATGGATATTATCCTCACTTGGAGCCACACCAAATCAACTCATCATTTCCCCCCAACAATAAAAATACCCTAATTTCTATTATCCTTCAGAGCTCTAACCTATCTTCTCTAGATAGACCCAATTCACTCTCATCTTTCCATCTCCATTTGATAGATTCTTTGGTATTATCCTTGAGAAGGAAATCAAACACCCTTTCCCCCATCCTTCTTCTGTAATATGGTGTAGATCCCTATTATATTCACCATCAATGAAGGTTAGATGTCATTCAAATGAATCATCCCAAAAAATTTCACTCTCTCCATCACCCAATTTCCATGTTATGTGATCTATTATGATATGTGGTGCAGGGCACCTCCCCACTTTGCAAATTTTGATATGTTTTGGATGATTAGGATGTTGTGTTTAAGTTTTTTTAGTTGTTTGAGTGATGAGTTAGCCTAGGACCAAGGGGCAAGATCATGGGCTAAGATTGTAAGGACCTTTGAGTCCATATGAGCATTTGGGGTCACCTTGGTGACCAAGGAAAGAAGTATTGTTTTGGTGTTCTAAATAGGTTAGATGGATTTTTTAAGGTTTTCATACCTTATTAGGGTCTTAGATGATCAATTTCATCATTAGGATGAGAACCAAGGTCATATGGTTCATTTTGTAATAAGTTGCTAAAAAGTTGCTAGCAACTTTTGGAAAAGTTGCCAAAATGGCTAAAAACTGTTGTAACCACCCAAGCTTAGTATAAGAGCTTGGATTCAAAGTTTTTGACAGATTAATGAAGAACTAAAGAAAAATCAATGATTCTGACACCCTGTACGGTCATCCAAGTACTCTATTATTTCGACAGTCCAATATCCCTGCAATTGTATGGCCATGTACGGATTGACATAGGTGATCAGACTCCATGAATTGATAGTGTTTTAAGTTAGCTTTCATTTGCAAGAATTAGTTTGGTTTGAAGTTAAATAGTTTCAAATTTTTGAATTTTTAAAGGCTGTTGGTCTGCCAAGCCTAAAACCAGGGCCAACTGGTTAAGAATGGCTCTAACCTAAGATTCCTCTAGTGGATTTGTCTAAAACCATGAGGATCATAGGGTTAGAGTCCATAGATGTAGTTCCTAGTCTTTTTGTTATTGTTGGTGTAATTAATTATTCCTAATTACACTTTACTTAATCTTACTTAGGTTAATGCATTGCATAGTAGTTAGTGATTGAGACACCTAGGAGTGTGCACATCTATTAAGCACATGGTGTAGGAGAAATTCCACTTTTGGTGTGATAGTTGTCTTCACATACCTCATTGTGTGTGAGATCCACCTCTCATGCTCTTATCACATTATCATCCTAATCCAATGCACATACTTTATTGCATATTGGAGGATGATCAACATTTGGTGGACATGTGATTACACCTAGCATAGGTGATAGCTTATCAGATCCTTATCTTTCTCTCTTATTGCCTTTCCTATATAAGGAGGCATATTATGTAATCATTTCACTCATAATCATTGAGCATTGAGCAATTCATTGGATCTATTCAATTGATCCTTGCATTCATATTTTCTCTCTTGTGCTTTTCTTCAACCTCTAGATCCTTGGTTCAATATTTTCTATTTGCAAATTCTTACAGTTGTCTTTTCAGAGGTTCTAAGGAGCCAAAATAGAAGCCCTATGGCTAACTGGTAAAACCAGGTGAGCCAGGATAGGGAAGAAGAGGAACTAGTACGGATGCCCAAAACTAGTTGAAGAAAACTTGATGGCATATTTGGATGCCTTAAAGAGTCTCCTAGAAGGTTTCAAAGGTGGTTGGAGGTGAAACAAGGTTGGGGACAAGTTTGAAGTGATTTTACACAATTTGGAGCAGAGATGTAATTTGTAGGCTAGAAACTAGGGCCTGCAAGAAACTAGGGTTTTGGGTGTCACCAGGGGCTAAGATTTTAGATTCAGAAAGGGTTAATGTATATCTCATAGATTTTCAAATTTTTTTGTGAGGTCAAGTGGAGATTTTGGGAGTTCCAGGTCATTTTCAGTGAAAATAGACCTACTAGGAATTGGCTATCAGGCCTCCTAGTATTTTAGAGACCAATTGGATTGGTAGGTGGATTGAAGTGTGGAAAAGGTTGCAGAATGATTGAAGAATGATCAATAAGGATAATGATTGTTCAAAGGAATGTGTGGAAAGATCCTAGTCAGAGGTTTGTCATTCTAGGTGATGGTTTAGTGGAGAAAAATTAAGGTTTGGAGTAACTAGTTGGACTAGTTGTACTCATATGTTTGGAAGCTTCTTGAACCCAACTACACCTTGGAGGAGAAGTTGGTAGGAAGGGTCTAAGAGATCCTATTTTTTAAGAAGATCCAAAAACTAATACCTTTGGAAGGTTTTTTTGAGTAGTTAAGTGGTAGAGTGTCAACCCTCTACATCAATATGTCTACAATCTATCATAAAATTCCAAATGGAAGATAATCTAGGTGGATTTCAAGTTGTGAGTATCCACTCACTCGATTGTAGGTATGGATATTTATGAATTTGAATTCTCTCCCATCATTTATTAGGATTTATGTACAACATCCATATGAAATTAGTGTATATGGCCTCATTTATTAGATTCCACATTCTTGATCCAACCTCCCATTTTACTTTGGCTTGCAAATCTTTTTCCAGGCAAGCAGAGGAATTTTATCTTGCCCTTAACTACCATTCCAAAATAATTTCCTCATTTTCTGTTCAATAAAATTGGTAATTTTGGTTGGGATCTTATTACACATCATAGAATAAATAACAACATGAGACCAACAACATGAGCATAAGTATACGACCAACAAATAACAACCATTTTCTCTTCCAACCTTCAATTTTATCATTGCGAGAATTTGAAATTTTGGTCCATAACACAGATTTACTAGTCCTTGAAAATAAAGTTAAACCCCAAAAATTACCCATAAGTCTACTCATTTGCACATTCAGGATCTTACAAATCTCTCTAGATGTTTATCCAAATTGGTATTGAAAAAAAGGACCTCCAATTTTTGCCAATTGGCCATTTGGCCTGACAAAAAATAATATATATCTAGAGTCACTTTCATGCATTTTGCTTCGCTAAAAGAGGACTCACCCATCAATAAAGTGCCATCTGCAATGTGTTGGTGTGAAAGTTTGTCCATATCCTATGCAATAAAAATGCCTTCCCATCTCCCTTCAACACGTCATTTAGATTTGAGTCTCCCAAGAAACTCAACCATGGTGATGAATAGTGCAAGGGAAAGTGGGTCACCCTTCCTAATACCTTTGGGCATTTTAAAGAAACCTTGAGGGTTTCTATTGAATAAAACTAAAAATCAAGGGTTACATAAATATCTTTTAATCCATGTCACCTAGATGTCATCAAAACCAAAGAACTTCCAAAATTGCATCAAAAAGGTCCTATCCACATGGTCATATGCCTTCCTAACATATAACTTGGCCAGCATCCTATTTTTTTGAGCTTGTCTAACTAAATGAATCGCTTCATGTGCAATGATAATCCCTTCAACTATAGATCTAGCATGAAAAAAAAACCTCTTTATTCCTCAAAAATAATAAAAGGAAGTAAAGCATTCAGTCTAATGGAAATCATCTTCACTATCACCTTATAAGTATCATTACACAACTTTGAAATAGGTTTGAAATCCTCAAAAAATACCACTTATTCCTTCTTTGAAGTCAAAGATATGAATGCTTTGTTTAAATCTTGACACGTGTATGCTTATGATCTTGATTCTTCTACCACGTAGGGAAAATCTAATTTAATATTCCTCCATTCCTTTTGGAAAAACTTAGCTAGAAATCTGGGATAGGATCTTTATTACTGCCAAGAGATAAAAAAGCCTTTGTAATTTCTTCTAAATCAACTAGTTTAAGCAAATATTCATTTTGAACCTATGAAATTATTTTGGGAATAATGTCTACCACTTCATCACCAACCACTAAAGCTTGGTGCACATTGAGTAAAGAGGAAAAATACTCAATTGCTTCCTTATTGATGTCCTCCAACTTAGTGTGAAGTACTCCATTTGCATCCTTGATTTCTAAGATTTTATTCTTGAAACATTGAGCTTTCACTGAGGAGTGAAAAAAAAATCATTCTTATCCCCAACCTTGAGCTAGATTTCCCTCAAAAACTATTTCCATTATTAATTCCTCTCTTCCCAAGATCTTAGAGTAATCTTGCATTAAAGATCTTTCCTTAAGAAATTAAAAGTCATTCATACCTTTTCTAATCATCATTCAATGGAGATGTTCTAAATTATTTTCAATTCTCACTTTCTATACAAAAATATCTTTGAAGTGGCACCTATTCCATGATTTAAGATCTTCTTTGATGTATTGAAGCTTTTGTTGGCTCTTGGTTTAGCAAGATCTTAACTACCTTTATTAGTGCATAGATATACCTATGGGGTAGCTTACTTCCCATAATCAGTACATTCATACAAGAATAAGGACCAATGAACAAAGAACTAAGGCTTTCTACACTTTGAACTCTACAGAATTCAGGCGGGTGCACCTAGCATTAGGATCACTTAATCTCAACCTTTTCTCTAATCCTCACAAAGCATATATGTGCCCATAATACTTCTTATTATCTATGACATAAAGGGATAGGATGTAAAGCTAAGCACACTATCAAGTTACTCACAAATAAAGAAGGGGCTATTGCTATTAAGTCCACAACTACTGACTTATAGATTTAGAATTTGATTTGTTTGTCTTGGGGTAGAATTGTTAGACAAGAAAGAACATCTATTTTGAAAAAATGTCTATGATTAGTCCCTTATCCATTGGGCATACTCAGAAACAATTCCTCATTGTATTGTTAATTCTTATCATTCACCTTGCAAATGAAAATCAAATGAGAATCTCACTACTTACATATATCCTCCTCAATACTCTGTAATTCTTTTAGGTTATATCAAGCATTTAATTAAATTTTCAAGTTAACAGCAAAACATATCAAAACATACAACACTTATGTCTGCATTTATTGATCTTGAAGTCATTAACTCACAAGATAATAGGAAATTAAAAACTATTAAACAGGAGACAAGATTCTGAGCTATTATGGAAATCCTAATATTAGTTGCCAAACTGATACAGGAGTGAGTTACTGAACATAGAATACTCCACAAATGAACAAGAAAACTATAGATTCATTAAGATCTTTTTAAAACAGAGAGGTTTCAGACCTCTTCTACCAATCCTTGGATGCAAGCCTATATAACTGAGTCTATCTTTGGTCTCTTGCAAATGATTCTTTTCTCAACTCCGTAAAAGAACTCTTGGGACCAACTCTGAAGATATTTACAGAGAATTTGGAATTCTTCTAAATGACCCTGAGAATCCTTATAAAGAATTGCAACAAGATTCAAGTCATTTAGGGCATAATTAGGGAAATAATTTATTACAAAAGTGACAAGGAGAGAGACCCTAATTATGATCAAGAAATATCAGAGACAAATCTTATATCTTTTACATTCTAAAAACCCTAGCAGTCAAACTTCAAATCAGGGTATGATCTCATTATTTCCATGGCAAGCAATATCAACACAAATATCTCAGCTACCTCTACGTACCAGGAAATGAATTCTTTAACAACTTGGCTTGGATCATAATTGTTGCATCCAGAAGAAACCATCTGCAAAATATCAAGCTTCAAGGAGACAAACAAAATCTAATCATATTTGGGTCAACCACCTTGGAGCTCATTCAATTCTCAACTACAAATTTATCATTTATGGCACAAGAAGAAATTAGATTTGATCATTTGTTCTTTTGGCGCATGGTTGTTTCTACTTTATGCAAACCCTAGCTCAGAAAATTTAAATATGATCTGACAACGATTAATTTATCAAGTTTAAAACATGACCATCAATCCTGTTCCTTCCCGAAACATCGAATGATCCTCATAAATCATCATAATAGTCAACCAAGCTTTGAAAATTTTGTCCAGATCATCATATCTCGACATCCAATCAGGAATGAGCACCTCAGCAACACCTGACATGAGGAGCCACCTCTTTATTGATTTTAATCACCTAGAAGATCAGACGGTTGTCACAATCCAGTGATCACTAACTTTCAAGCACTTGTCCTTTGCAGTAACATGACCACTGCTAGATCCTTCTATCCTTTATTGCCTTTACCCTTTAACCATGACCAGCCGCTTAACCACACTAGATCTGGTAAATCAACAACTAAAGGCATTCGCTAGGTCGCTAAGTCTTTTATTTAACCTAGGTCTGATCAAGAGATCACGTGAACAAAGCATTCACGTGGTCACCAAGTATTTTCTTAACCCTGAGTTTTATTAAGTGAACAAGCACTAGCCGTCGATCCTATCTTCATCTTGTGGTCCTTTTTGATTGGCCGAATACCTCATAACCCCATGACTTAACTCATCTTATCTAGGGAACACACGACAAAAGATTTTACCAATTCATTGAATGTATCACTTAACTTGGGTCTCATCTAGAGAACAAGAGAACAAAAAATTCACCAAGTCACCAGATAAAAACCTTAACCTCATTTAAATCTCAAGAATAAATGCTAACCGTTGATCTTTCTTATCATCCATGACTATCATTGAATCGCCAAGCCCAGAACTTAACTCACCTTTAATCAAGTGATTTAGTGAACAAAGAGAAAACCCTGACCTGCCCTTGACTATGATTAGACCTGGAGATTATGTGACTAAGAATTCTCATATTCGCTAGATAAATGCTTGACCTCAGGTTAAATCATGAGAACACGTGAAATCCTTAGTCGCCAGATCGTTGAATGAAGACTTAACCGCCCAGGACTAATCTTTGACTTAACCCAAGCCCATCTGAAGATTATGCAAACAAAGGACTTCACATGATCACTTAATCATTTTCTTAACTGGGGTTAAGTCCCAAAAACATGCAACTAAGGAAATCTCCAAGTCACTAAATATTTGTCTTGACTAGGGTTACATCTAGAGAATCAACGTCAACCGCCTGATCAACTTTGCATCAACGGTCCCTATTATATCTCTAATCCTTTAAAGACTTGACCAGATATCTGGAGAATATGTGATTGAAGGAAATCATAACCATTCACCAGGTCGCTGGATGTTAGGAACTTAGCCACCAAGATCAGGAGAATACACGAACGCCTCATTCGCCAGATCACTGAATAGAAATATAACTGTCTGGGCAAGGAAATAAAGCATGTGCAGAATGGGGATTTAAGTGACCTAAAAAGGTAATGAGGAAATAGATTTAGGGTAGGGTTTCTTGGACTTAGGACAAATTTTCAAAACCCTTTGCATGGATAAACCTTAGTTCCTCATCAACTTGAAATGACTGGATCTCACTGGTTTTTACACCAAAATTCATGTGATCTAAACTGGAGCTTGATGACACCCTGAACTAACCAAGTCTAAGGGTGCAAGCCATAGAACCTTATACTTCTTTGCTAACCAAAAAAAGATGCAATAGGACATGGCAACTTTCTTAGGGTTTTGTAAGGATAAAGACCATTTTCTTAGGATTTTGCATTTTTCAGGAAAATAGGCTAATAGTGGCTTTGACTGGGGATGTATGCCTCTTGCAGGCATAGCAAGAACTTTAGAATTATTGGGAGAGAATACCACCTATTGGACAAAACTTGCAGGGTACCTCTTCAAAAACTAGCAGACCAAAAATAGGAAAGTAGGAAGAAACACAACTGAAAGGGAAAACTAACCTATTGTTCATGGATAAAGAGAGTACCTTTTGAAAAGCACAACTTCAAAAATTGTCCATGAATTGGAAATTCCAAAACATTTCCAATGAAATCCTTCAAGATATAGGAATCATATCCCCATTTTGCATCAATGAGATAGGGTGGTCCCAACCATATTGGGTTGAATTTACTATGCTTAATTACCCTTGTCTTCCAACCTAGCATTCCACATCAGAACCAAATCATTAATGCAAAAACTTCTAACTGTGGTATTTTTTTCATACATGCTCTTGTATTGTAACTGTAAGTTGATATTCTTGTCATGAGCCTCTCTTCTTGATTCATCCAACTATATCAGATCCTCCAATCTGGTCCTCATCTCATTATCCAAATTATCATCATATATTTGGATGAACTTATACATCTGAAAAAAAATATTTTGTGGTAACCTGGCATGAATTCCATCTACTAAATCTAAAGGAGCACAACCAATTTCCCTTTTTACTGTCACTCTATCAGCCCATAGAGCCAGCTGCAACTTGGAATCCCATGATTTCTTGTTTTTATCAAGAACTCTTTTCAAAAAATTTATCAAGCTCTTGTTACTTGATTCTACCTGGCCATTACCTTGGGGGTGATATGGAGATGAATATAAGATCTATATCCCATATTGCTGACAAAAATCACCAAACTCTTCAGACCTGAAACACATTGTATTATCAACTACTATTGTCTCGGGACATCCAAATCTAGTGAAAATGTTATGCATCATAAAATTAGTTACCACCTTACTAGTGGCCCTTCTAGTGGGAATTTCTTCCACCCACTTAGTGAAATAATCTATGGCCACTAGGATCCATGAATGACCCCCACTTGATTTATTTGGGATTTCCCCAATAAAGTCCATACCCCACTTCTTAAAAGGGACCATCACTGCAACAGGTTTTAGGTAAATTACCACTAAATTTTAATTTTCCTATGAACCTTTGTCAAGCATCACACTTCTTGACAAGAAAATGTGCATCTTTGAAAATTTTAGGCCACTAGAAACCGGACCTTAATATCTTATGCACGGTTGTCTTAGCCATGTAATGGCCACCACACACACCTTCATGCATTTCTTGTAACAAGTGTTCAGCTTGTTCATGATCAAAACATTTGAGCAAAACACCTTCATTTCTCCTCCACCATAATTCACCTTTGAAAATTACATACCTTATAGCATGCAATTTGACATTCCTCTTTTTATTGTCATCCATTTTAGGAGGAAGAAACATTCTCTCTAAGTATCCAACAATATCTTTATACCAATCACAAAAATCCAAATCACATATATATGGCCTATGTTCTTCTTCAAGAACATTTACATGATTAGCATCTAAATTTATTTGGTCCATGAGTTTAGCTAATCCCAGTCCTCTGACTAGTTTTGTGATTTGAATGTTAATGTTGAATTCTTGGATCCCGTTAATCCATCTACACCTTCTTCCTAAAACTTCTTGTTGTACTAAGATGTCTTTCACAACAGCACTAGGCACATATACAACTATAGTTGCTCCAACTAAGTAGCATCTAAAATTTTTAATAGCTTTAACCAGTGCATAGGCATGTTTCTCATTTATATCATATTTTAAATCTACTGCTTGTAAAAACTTTTTGAGAAAAGATATGGGCTGCTCAAAACCCTCTGAGTTCTTTTGTAGCAATACTGGAGCAATGGTGTGAAAGGAAGAAAAAGAAAATATTTGGAGAGGCTTACTATAATCTGATGTCCTCAGCATAGGTGCATCCTTGATTTCTTTCTTGATTTGGAAAAAGACCTCCTAGATTCTTCAGTCCAGTCCATATTTGCATCCTTTTTAACATCTTGGAGATAGGGACACTAGTCTCAGCAAAATTTGGGACAAAAATTCTAACAAAGTTTATTTGACCAAAGAAAGACTAAATTCCTTTGACATTTCTTGGCAATGGTACCTTGTAAATTGCAATAACTCTCTCAAGGTCAATTCTAAGTCCATCCTTAGACACAATGTGACCCAAAAGCTTACCTTCTATTACCCCAAAAGCACATTTATTTGGGTTCAAAGATACTCCATAATCTAGGGCTCTCACAATTTTTTTTTCAAGGTGGCCACAATGTTGATCCTCCTTTTTTGAGTAGGCTGTGAGGTCATCCTGATATATCACAAGAAAATTGTTAATGAAATCTGCAAATGCCACATCCATGGCTCTTTGAAAAGTAGGCCCAACATTTGTCAAACCAAAAGGCATCTTGACATATACATATGTACCCCATGGAGTAGTAAATGTAGTTTTAAATTGTTCAGTATCCTTGACAATAACTTGGTTATACCCTGAAAACCCATCCATCATAGACATCAACTCAGAACCAGTGACTCTTTGTAACATGGCCTCCATATTTGGCAATCCATAATTATCTTTTAATGAGTTCATATTTAAATTTTTGAAGTTAACACAAAGCCTCATGTCTCCATTCTTCTTCCTTATAGGGACCAAGTTAGAAACCCATGTAGTATGCCTGATAGGTTGAATGATGCTTGCATCACTCATTCTCTATAATTCTTCTTGCATTTTTGGTGCCAAAGTAGGGTTCACAAGTCTTAACTTTTGTCTAAAAGGCATTGTTCCTTCTTTCAAAGGAATCTCATGTTGGAACAAATCCTGTCTATAGGCATTCAAGTCATCATAAGACCTTGCAAAAACATGCCTATATTTCCTAAGAAGATCAATCAGGGACTTTCTTATTTTCAGAGATAACTTTCCCCCAATATATATATTTTTTGGAGTTTCAACTGTCCCTAAATTAATTTCCTCTAGATTCTCTGGCGTATCCACATTTTTTGTTGAAAAGAACCTATCATTATTATCAAATGCTCTCTCAAGAACAACTAAACCCTTTGGGACCTTGTTTGTTTTTAATTACAAGACTTCCCTACCAAGAATAGTATGCTTACCATTTGAAGTTTCCACATACCCACTAAAATTCAGTTCTCTATCCCCAAGATGGGCCTCAGAATGTAAAAACCTCAAGATGTCCAAATCATCTTCAAAAACTTGCCAATTTTCAATGTTGTCTGGTATGGAAGGTCTACATTGAATCTCAATTTTGGAAATTCCAACAAATATAATATCATTTGGTCTTAAAGAAATATTTTCAAGAAGGTCAGCCATTTTGTTTTGACTTTTGTCCATCCACTTAATACCAAAAGCATCAAAACACTCTATCTCATCCCAAACTACATTTTTGTATTATTTTAGTATATCATTCTTTGATGCATATTTGGATCTCACTTGAGATATCACAAGTTCAGAATCTCCAATCACTCTAATGTTCTTGATTTTGTGTTTTGAAACTAACCTTAGCCCTAATAATAGAGCCTCATACTCTGTAGTGTTGTTTGTACAAGGAAACATTAAAGTAAATGAAAACTTAAATGTCCTTCTAGTAGGAGCAATTAACAAAACACCTGCACTAGCTCCCTCCTTAGAGCTTGCACCATCAAAGTACATGGTCCATAAACTATCTTGATCTGTCAAATTTTCCTTATCATCTAAAAAAAATAAAGGCTCATCTCTTCCTTCAACCTTCATGTGTTGTACTTGAAAATAATTAACATCAGTGTCAAGGAAACAATTCATGTTTTCATTCTCTATTTCTTCTTCAATCATATGGGAAGTTCTATTTTCCCTAGACACCTTAACATTTTGACCAACAATTTTGAAGGTTGTAAAAGATAAGTCACACTGTATACGACCTCCCATTGCTTCACTCCATTTCCTTGATAATAACATTCCATATTGAGGCGGTATGTCAACAACTAGTACACTCATAGTTAGTTGTCTGTCAGGATAAGCTGCAAGTTTGTAAGGCAAAGCCTTGATTGTTCCAATGATAGGTACCTCTCTGGAATCCATGGCCTGACATCTCCCATGAGGAGTATCCACTTGAAGTCCTATTGTTCTCATAACATCAGTAGGCATAACTGTACTAGAAGCTCCAGAATCTATCATGCAATTTTTTAACATTTTTCCATTTATGACTAGAGTTAAGAAAAAAGGATCAACAGTTCCCATAGAAGTACTAAAAATATTTTTATCTAGATAAATCTAGGGTATTTCTGAAATTATTTCCTTCAATATCATTCCCCTTCTATTCAGATTTATCTGCCTTTTGAATGTTCATTGAAAGAACACAATTTATCCATGTAAGGGCCTTCTTTTTGTGCTTACTCTCAATTTGGAGAATAGGGATACTTGTCACTGGTGTCTTCACCTTTACTATATATATATATATATATATATATATATATATATATATATATATATATATATATATAGATATATATATATATATATATATATATATAGATATAGATATAGATATATAGATAAATATATATATATAGATATAGATATATATATATTATATATATATCTATATATATATAGATATAGATATAGATATATATATATATATATATATATATATATATATATATATATATATATATATATCTATATATATATATATATATATATCTATATATAGATATATATATATATATATATATATATATATAGATATAGATATATATATATATATATATAGATATATATATATATATCTATATATATATAGATATATATATATATATATATAGATATATATATATATATCTATATATATATAGATATATATATTATATATATCTATATATATATAGATATATATATATATATATATCTATATATATATAGATATATATATATAGATATATATATATATATATATCTATATATATATAGATATATATATATATATCTATATATCTATATATATATAGATATATATATATATATATCTATATATATATATATATATATATATATATCTATATATATATATATATCTATATCTATATATATATATATATATAATTTGAAAGACCTGGCTTTTCTCCCCCTTTTATATTCATCTTCCTGACACTATCAACGTCCTTACTTTTATCTTGTGCTTGCTTAGTGTCTGCTTGACCCTTCTTAATAAATACACTTGTTGGCCTACCATCTGCACTACCAACTGTTCTATTTCTCAAAACATAATTACCCCTATGCTGAGTAACCATGTCAATAATTATTTGAGCTATTTATTTATTAGAAGGTCTTCTTAACACAAAAGGCTCATCACCCTCCTTTTTATTGCAAATTATATTTTCAATATCTTCCTCCTCATCAGAAAAGACCTGCTGATGATATATCTACTTTCTACCTTGGGAATAGGATGCATCTTGGTTTTCATCTTCTTCTGTAGAATCAACTTCCTCCCATAGTTGTGAAATTTTCATAGCACAACCCTAGTCATCATAAGATTCATCTTCCTCCCCTTCCTGCTGCTCATTTGCATCTATATTTTGAGAAATTGCACAATAATCAAGATCATGTGGGGATTGGAAAACTATGCACCATGGGACATCATCTGTCATATTAACATAGTGCCTTTGCAAAGGATCAGGGATTTTATCATTTGGTTTTTCCTTTCTTTCTGGGATTGTAGGCTTCCCATCCTTCCATTGGGTATGGTAAGGAAAATTCTGCAATCTAGGTTGCCTATCAAATTAAGTTAATAGAAGGAGGCTTACCATTATTTTGTGACCTCTTTCTATTTTCACTAGGTTTCAAATCCTTCAAAGCATTTAGGATTTGTTTCAAATTTTCCTCCTCCCTAAGCTTTATATTTGAAACTTTATCCAATTCTTTCTTTCCAAACCTAAGAGGCTTAGGCTCTTCTCTCCTACCTAGCTTTCCTGATACCCTCCTGTTATTTACAGTATATCTCTAGGCTTCCCTAATGGTTCTAGGATTTTTATCTCTAAGCAAGTAACCCATTTTTTCATCATAGGCATTGAGATATGTTGCCAAGAAAACTTTCTCATCTAGTCTCATAACTTGGAAGAGCTTATTGTAAGTTTTCTGCAAATTATGAAGATATAATACTGATGGAGTATTAATTCCTTGTTGCAAATCAATCTACTAGAATTCTGGGTTGAATGTTATTGTTCTGGAAGTCTGCAATAAATTTTGGAAATTATATTTTATTTCTGCACTAAATAGCCAAGGAGCAGATTGCTAGAAGAGCATACTTAAGATTGTATTGTGTGTCCTCTATCCATAATCTTGCCCCTACTTATATATTAACCAAGGGTCTTGTCTTTTCATAAGACACACCCCTTCTAGGTCAGCCCTCCATGAAACAACCTATTCCTCTACAAATCAGTGCCCTTGTCCATTAACTAATAGTTAATTATTAATTAACTACAATAGTCAAATACAAGGCATATAAATATGCCTAGAAAATTGCCGATCTGTTCTAGGGAGATGTATTTATCATGAGGCCATATATAAAGGAAATTACATGCATTTTAGATCTGTCTAATCTAAAGAATCAGAACATTAATATGATCAAGTTATCAGGATTTAACACTCCCTCTTAACTTGATAATATAAATGAGATAAACATATCTAGCAACATCATTACGATGACTAAGCATAGATTTGTACTCTATATCTATCTAATTCTTCCAAGCATGTAGTATCATGGTACACATGATACTTGTCATATTACTCAACCTGTAATATGAATTATGACTAATACTTGTGATAACAGTATTACATGTGATGCAATACACAGGATAAAATCCTAAGAATGATTAAATTCTTCCTTTATCCAAATTGTGACTCATAGGCACTGACAAGCCTATATCACAATATGATCTTGAATTAAGATCTGCCAGTACATAGGATAAAATCTAGATAATGATTAAATTCTTCCTTTATCCAAATGTGACTCATAGGCATAAAAATGTCTATATCACAATATGATCTTTAATTCATCCAGATCTACCAGTAGTTCCCTACTATTTTAGAACATTATCTCAAAGATCATCATCTCATATAATTTTTATTCATTATCACAGAGATCGTCACCTCTTTAGATAATAAACACAAATGGTGAAGCTCATAATAGTCAATAGCTTGACAATAATAATTTAACACAAAATTATTTTATTAATAATCAAAGAATAAAAATGAGTTATAATTCAACCATACCAAGTATTTTTCTGAAGTGATCTATCTTCACTCGAGAGAGAGGTTTGGTAAGAATATCTATTGTCTAATCTACAGTACAAATGTATCTTAACTTGACAGTATTCCTATCTACCATATCTCTTACATAATAGTAAGGAATTTCAATATGCTTGGATCTGTCATGAAAAACTGGATTCATAGAAAGCTTGATGCAACTCTGATTATCACAATGAATGATAGTGGGATTCATGGGTTGACCAAATAATCCCACAAGTAACTTTCTAAGCCAAACTACTTCTCGAGAAGCCATTGTAGCTGCAATGTATTCAGCTTTTATGGAAATTTGTGCTACTGATGTCTACTTTCTGCATATCCATGATATCATCATTGATCCTAAACTGAAACAACATCCTGAAGTGCTTTTCCTATCAGTAACACTTCCAGCCCAATCTGAGTCTATGAATCCATGTAAGTCCAAGTCAACTTTCTCATACTGGAGCCCAAGGTTAAGAGTGCCTTGTAAGTATCTTTTAATGTGTTTGACTACAACTAGGTGAATCTCCTTTGGTTCACACATAAATTAACTTAAGGCATTAACTGCATAGCAAATATCAGGTCTTGTATTTACCAAGTACATGAGAGACCCAATCATTTGGTTATAAAGAGAAAAATCTATGGAGGGTGATTTTGTTGTTGCTTCCTTAAGTTTGTGTAGGTTAGTATCCATTGGAGAAGACATAGGTTTGCAGTTCCACATTCCAAATCTCTTCAAGATGTCTAATGTATACTTTCCTTGATTAAGTATGATGTTTTAAGATTTTTTCCATACTTCCAATCCTGGGAAGTAATGAAGGAGTCCTAAATCTTTCATATCAAATTCTTTGATTAGATCTTTCTTGCATTGATCTATAAGATGATTATCACCTGTTATTAGTAAATCATCAACATATAGTATCAAAATTATCATATCATCTTTATCCTTTTTATAATAGAGATTTGGATCAGCTTCATTCTTGGAGAATCCTAAACTGGTGAGATACTTATCGATTCTTTCATACCATGCCCTTGGAGCCTGTTTAAGCCCATAGAAAGCTTTCTTGAGCCTGCAAACAAAGACTTTAGGGTTATGAGTTTAAAATCCTTTAGGTTGTTCAAAATATACCTCTCCAATAATATTTCCATTCAAAAATGTTGTTTTCACATCCATCTGATGTACTTTCCATCCCTTCGATGTTGCAATAGCTAGGACTGCTCTTACAGAGGTGTATTTGGCAACTGGAGCAAAGGTTTCTTCATAATCAATTCCCTCAATCTGAGAGAATCCTCTAGCTACAAATCTGGTCTTATATTTTTCAATGCTATCATTAGTAGCATGCTTGACTTTAAATATCCACTTAGAAGAAACAACATATTTTCCCTCAGGCCTTGGAACAATTTCCCAAACATCATTCTTAATAATGGATTGGTATTCTTCTGTCATAGCATCCTTCCAAGCTATATGTTTAATAGCATCTGAAACATTGGTTGGTTCTAATTTAGATAAATCACTCATGTTTGTAGCATAGCTAGAGAATCTTTTGGGTCTTTTTCTTTCTCTGAAGGTTCCTTCAGGTGTAGAGAAGTCTTGTGCTTCTTCTATAGTCTTAGAGGCCCAAAGTGGTCTTTTCTTAGGATTTTGAGTTTCCTCAAGATTAATATTTTGAATTTCACCTTCAATTTCTTCAATGTTATCCCTCTGAAACTCAGGTTCATGATTTTCTTCAGAACTAGGTGTATGTGAAAGATCTTCAGAACTTAGGGCTCTTTTGAATGCTAAATCTTCTTCAAATATTAAATCCCTACTAAGTTCAATGTTTTTCTGACCAAGTATGTAAACTCTATATGCTTTGGATGTTTCATTGTATCCAACAAAAATACCTCTTTTTCCTGAAGGTTCAAGTTTAGTTCTTTTCTCTTTAGGAATATGAATGTAAATAGGACACCCAAATATTCTAAGATGACTGATATTTGGTTTAGAATTAGAGAAGACTTCCTCAGGAGTTTTATCTCTAAGGTGGGAGTGAGGGAATCTATTTTCAATATAGACAACAATACATGTGTCTTATGCCCAAAGATAGAATCCTAAATTTTGGTCAAGTAGCATAGCTCTTGCAGCTTCCACAATTGTCCTATTCTTTCTTTATGCTATCCCATTTTGTTGAGGATTGTAAGGAACAATACACTCCCTCTTAATCTCTACTTCTTTACAAAAATCCTTAAACAAATCTGAAGTATATTCCCCTCCATTATCAGTCCTAAGAGTTTAATTTTGTGTCCTGATAGATTTTCAGTTAAGGATTTGAATTCTTTAAATCTTTTAAGGATTTCTTCTGATTCTTTACATTTCAAGAAGTAAATCCATGTCTTCCTAGAGAAGTCATCCATAAAGAGTACATAATACAAAAATCCTCTGAGAGAAGGAACAGACATAGGTCCACATAAATCTGAGTGGATTAATTCTATAACATTGTTAGTTTTTCTAGTGCTATTTTGAAATGGACTTTTGGTGTTCTTACCTAGTGCACATGCTTTGCATATGCTTGAATGATCTTTGTTCAACTTAGGTAAACCAATAACCATCTTCTCCATAGTTGATAAGGCTTTGAAGTTTAGGTTCCCTAACCTTGTATGCCATACTTTGTTTATATCTTCAGCTTCATGAACTAAGGCTTGAATAGGTTCCGAACATAGTTCATACATGTATCCCTTCCTTTGACCAATCAATTTTGATTTCTTAATATAAGAGTTTTTAGGCTAGATCATTACCTTTCCATCCATAAATGCTACCTTATATCCATCATCCTCAAGTGCTGAGACATAAATTAGGTTCCTCTTGATTCCGGTTACATATAGTACTCTTTTGAGGTGTAAGGAGATGCCTGATTTTAGTTTTAAGGTGCAGCTTCCAACTCCTTTGACTGGATGTGTAGAACCATCACCTATGGTAACTTCTTCATCGGTTTCCTCCATCATTGAATCCAATACTTCTTTATACCCCGTAATGTGTCTAGGTGATCCAGTATCAATTACCCAAGAGTTGAGTTTGCTAGATACATCATTTGATAGTGTTGAATACAGTACATAATTTTCAGGATCATAGTCTTCTTTTGTCTTAGTTACCTCTATGAAATTTACTTGCTATTTCATATTCTCAGGGCAGTCTAACTTATAATGTCCAAGTTTCTCACATTTGAAGCATTTGACTTTAGATATGTCCCTCTTGAATTTGTTATTTCCTTGAGGGACCTTCTTCTTCTTAAAGTGTTTCTTCTTTCCTTTGTAGGAATTTGTGTTGAGAACATGAAGTTCTTCATCTCCAATTTTTGATTTCAATCCTTTCTTAAGTTGCCTAGATTCTTCTTGAAGGCAGTCTCCTTTAAGTCTGTTGAAGTCTGGGAGTTTGTCTCTAGCACTTACTCCTTATGAGAATGTTTCCCATGAATCTGGTAACCCATCTATAGCCATAAGTGACAGCTCTTTGTCTTCAATTATGGTCCCTATACTTGCAATTTCATCTCTTAGACTAGCCACCTTAGGATGTATGAATTCATTGATTCTCCCTTCCTTATTTTTATATGATTTAGTTGTCTTTTTAGTGCAAGGGTTCTAGTTGCATTGTTAACCTTATATGCATTTATTAATGCACTCATCATATTAAATGTTGTCTGATGTTTCATTAGCATAGGTACTATTTCATTTTTAACTCCATCTAATATGATTTTCATGGCTTTCCTATTTCCTTTAATCCAGTTAGTTTTATGAGGATCAACATCAGGTTGCTTGGATTCCTTATCAACAAATTGTATTACATCATTGTCTTCAAGAGCCATCATAATTCTGAATTTCCATGCAACGAAGTGTTCTTTTCCATCAAAACTATCTTCAGGTTTGATTGTGTTGGCCATTGAAGGTAGAAGGATGTTGCTTAGATATTTTCAAATCTGATTGTCAATTTGTAGAGCCTAGGTTCAATAACTTAGCTCTGATACCATGTAAGTTTTTTGACAATTCTAAAGATATAATACTAATGGAGTATTAATACCTTGCTGCAAATCAATCTACTACAATTCTGGGCTGAATGTTATTGTTCTGGAAGTCTACAATAAATTCTAGAAATTATATTTTATTTCTACCCTAAATCGCCAAGGAGTAGATTGCTAGAAGAGCATACTTAAGATTGTATTGTGTGTCCTCTATCCACAATCTTGCTCCTACTTATATATTAACCAAGGGTCTTGTCTTTTCATAAGACACACCCCTTCTAGGTTAGCCCTCCATGAAACAACCTATTCCTCTACAAATTGGTGCCCTTGTCCATTAACTAATAGTTAATTATTAATTAACTACAATAGTCAAATACAAGGCATATAAATATGCCTAGCAAATCGCCGATCTATTCTAGGGAGATGTATTTATCATGAGGCCATATATAAAGGAAATTACATGCATTTTAGATCTGTCTAATCTGAAGAATCAGAACATTAATATGATCAAGTTATCATGATTTAACACTTATGCATTGCTTTTTGAAATCTAACATTAAACTCAAGGACTTCCTCATTTTGGTTTTTCTTAATATTGTTGAATTCATTTAGCATAAAACCTTCATTTATCTTATCACCATATTGGTCCTTAAAACAATTTATAAAATCATCCCAAGAGCCAATACATTCATAAGGGAGTCCTCTAAACCAGTCTCTGGCATCTTTAGTTAATGATTGAACAAATAATTTCATAATAAAATCCTCATGTTCAATTTCATAATCATCTATTATATCAATGAAATTCTTTAAATGTTTCTCACATGTAACAACATTATTTCCAGTGAACTTTGGAAGTTTTTCTCTAATTTTTTTAGGAATCAAATTTGGATAACCAAGAATACCATTAAAAAGGAGTTGTATGTACCTTTCCATATGAACAGGTCTTCTTTGCAACGATCCATCATTTTGAGAAGTAGATGATTTATTTGATGTGTTAGCAGCATTTGTAACAACCATTGGTCTAGTAACAACATTCTGGTTGTCATGGTTTCCAGAGTCAACACTAGGCATAGTATTTGGAGGCCCTGAGGATTGTCTAAGAAATCTAATCTTCTTTTTCATCTCTAAAGTAGCAGCTTCAAGTTCTTCTTTCTCAAGTTCCATGGCCACTATTTCATTCTTTCTCCTGGTATTTTCAAGGTCAATCTCTAACCTTGAAACTCTATCTAAAGGATCTTTATCATTTATAGGTTCATTAATTGCAATCCTAATAGTCTTTTGTTTACCTGCATCCTTGGGTTTTCTTACCTCAGATACTTTTTGAATAATAGGTTGTTCTTTTGTTTTTTCAGGCATTGGAACATAATTTATTGCTTCCATGTTATCTATCTACCTCTTTAACTATTCTTCTCTTATCATAGCTTGTCTTATTTTATCTTCTTTTTCCTTTTCCCTCTATTGTCTAATGGCAGCTAGTTCTTGGATTCTTCTCTCCAACTCATAAACTTCTTCAAAGATCTCTTCAAATTCTAGGAGAGTTGTTTTAGAGTTTGAATCTTCATCATGAACTTCATCTTTTTTTTCTTCTGGGATATGAAGGCCCTGGGGTACTGAAGCACCAAGGGAAAAATGAGGATAAAAATCTTGTCTGCTCCTACTTTTACTTCTTAACCTTATATCATTTTCAAGAGTTTTATTTGGGACCATGCCTTTATTGTATTGTGACCTTCCCTCCCCTTCCTCTGGAGGAAAATCATAGTCCTCATACTGACCTACTCCCAAATCCACAGCCTCTTCATATTCTGACATATTACCATCTTGACTAGCGTGGACTTGATCATCTTCATTTGTATTTCTTTATTTCCATGCCTGAGACATGTTTTCAGCATTCCTATCAGCTCCTAGATGATGAGCCCTAGAAGTACTTGGGAGTTCACCATCTAACCTATCTTCAGGATGATCCTTCCTTCTGGCCCTGGTAATTCTTTGATTCATATTTTGATATTTTAATTTTCTCAGCATTGCTGCAGAGATTTCTCAGAGTTGCCACTCACACTTAGTGAGAAGATGTAAAAAATTTAGATTTTGACTCTACTCTTTCAATGGTAACTACTGGATGAGATAAAGAAGTCAGCCAAGAGTCTAGCTCTACTTGTACTCGCATTATTTTAGCACAAATTTGTAATACTAGAGGTCTTCAAACTAGATTTATCATGACTATATCATCTCTATTCTCTAGCAAAGTCGCCATTTTGTTAGCTCTTGGTTTAGCAAGATTTTAACTACCTTGATTATTGCAGAGATATACTTATGGGGTAGCTTACTTCCCACAATAAGTGCATCCATATAAGAACAAGGACCAATGAACAAAGCATTAAGGCTTTCTACACTTTGCACTCTACAGAATTCAGGTGGGTGCACCTAGGATTAGGATTACTTAATCTCAACCTTTTCACTAATCCTCACAAAGTAGATATGTGCCCATAATAATTCTTATTATATGTGACATAAATGGATAGGATGTGAAGCTAATCACACTATCAAGTTACTCATAAATATAGCATGTGCTATTGCTATTAATTCCACAACTACTGACTTATAGATTTAGAATTTGATTTGTTTGTCTTGGAGTAGAACTGTTAGACAAGAAAGAACATCTATTTTGACAAAATGTCTATGATCAGTCCCTTATCCATTGGGCATATTTAGAAACAATTCCTCATTGTATTGTTGATTCTTATCATTCACCTTGCAAATGAAAATCAAATGAGAATCTCACTACTTACCTATATCCTCCTCAATACTCTACAATTCTATTAGGTTATCTCAAGCATTTACTTAACTTTTCAAGTTAACAACAAAACATATCAAAACATACAACACTTATGTCTGTAGCTATTGATCTTGAAGTCATTAACTCACAAGATAATAGGAAATTAAAAACTATTAAACAGGAGACAAGATTCTGAGCTATTATGGAAATCCTAATATTAGTTGCCAAACTGATACAGGAGTGAGTTACTGAACATAGAATACTCCACAAATGAACAAGAAAACTATAGATTCATTAAGATCTTTGTAAAATAGAGAGGTTGCAGACCTCTTCTACCAATCCTTGGATGCAAGCCTATAGAACTAAGTATATCTTTGGTCTCTTGCAAATGATTCTTTTCTCAACCCTGAAAAAGAACTCTTGGGACCAACTATGAAGATATTTACAAAGATTTTGAAACCCTTCTAAATGACCCTAGGAATCCTTATAAAGGATTGCAACAAGATTCAAGTTATTTAGGGCATAATTAGGGTAACAATTTATTACAGAAGTGACAAGGAGAAAGACCCTAATTATGATTAAGAAATATCAGAGACAAATCTTATATCTTTTACATTCTAAAAACCCTAGCAGTCAAACTGAAAATCAAGGTATGATCTCATTATTTTCATGGAAAGAAATATCAACACAAATATCTTAGCTACCTCTGCATACCAATAAATGAATCCTTTGACAACTTGGCTCAAATCATAACTGCTGCATCCAGAAGAAACCATCTGCAAAATATCAAGCTTCAAGGTGACAAACAAAACCTAATCATATCCGATTCAACCACCTTGGAGTTCATTCAACTCTCAACTACAAATTTATCTTTTATGGAAAAAGAAGAAATCAGATTTGATCATTTGTTATTCTGGCGCATGGTTATTTCTACTTTCTGCAAAACCTAGCTCATAAAATTTAAATATGAACTGACAACAGTTAATTTATCAAGTTTAAAACATGACCGTAGATCCTGTTCCTTCCCGGCACATCGAATGATCCTCATTAATCATCATAATAGTCAACTAAGCTTTGAAAAGTCTGGCCACATCATAATATCTTAGCATCCAATCAGGAACAAGCACCTCAGCAACACCTGGCACGAGGACCCACCTCTTTATCGATCTTAATCACCTGGAAGATCGGACGGTTGTCACAATCCTGCGATCACTAACTTTTGAGCACTTGTACTTTGTGGTAACATAACCACCATTAGTTCCTTATGTCCTTTGCTTCCTTTACCTTTTAACCATGGCCATCCCCTTAACCACACTAGATCTAGCGAACTAGCAACTGAAGGCATTTGCTAGGTCGCTAAGTCTTTTATTTAACCTGGGTCTGATCAGGAGATTGTGCGAACAAAGCATTCACATGGTCATTAAGTCTTTTCTTAAACCTGAGTTTTATCAAGTGAACAAGTGCTAGCCATCGATCCTATCTTCCTCTTGTGGTCCTCGTTGATTAGCTGAATACCTCATAACCCCATGACTTAACTCATCTTATCCACCAAACACGCGACAAAAGCTTTCGCCAATTCACTGAATGTGTCACTTAATTGGGGTCTCATCTAGAGAACAAGAGAACAAAGCATTTTCCAAGTTTCTAGATCAAAACCTTAACCTTGGTTGAATCTCGATAATAAATGCTGACCATTGATCTTTCTTATCATCCACAGCTATCACTGAATTGCCAAGCCCAGAACTTAACTCATCTTTAATCAAGTGATTCAGTGAATAAAGAGAAAACCCTAACCTACCCTTGACTATGATTAGACCTGGATATTATGTGAATGAGTATTCTCATATTCACTAGATAAATGCTTGACCTCAAGTTAAATCATGAGAACATGCAAAAGCCTCAGCTGCCAGATCGTTGAATGAAGACTTAACCGCCCAGGACTAACCTTTGACTTAACCCAAGCCCATTTGGAGATTACGTGAACAAAGGACTTGGTGTGATTGCTTAATCATTTTCTTAACTGGGGTTAAGTCCTGAGGACATGCAACTAAGGCAATCTCCAAGTCATTGAATATTTGTCTTGACCAGGGTTACATCTAGAGAATTAGCACCAACCACCCGATCAACTTTGCATCAATGGTCCATGTTATATCTCCAAGCCTTTAAAGACTTGATCAAATATCTAGCGAATACACGACTGAAGGAAATCATAACCATTCACTAGGTTGCTAGATGTTAGGAAATTAGCCACCAAGATCAGGAGAATATGTGAATACCTCATTCGCCAGATAATTGAATAGAAATATAATTGTCGGGCAAGGAAATAAAGCATGTGAAAAATGGGGAGTTAAGTGACCCAAAAAGGTAACAAGGAAATAGACTTAGGGTAGGGTTTCTTGGACTTAGGCAAATTTTCAAAACCCTTTACATGGATAAACCTTAGTTCCTCATCAACTTGAAATGACTGGATCTCACTAGTTTTTACACCAAAATTCATGCAATCTGAACTGGAGCTTGATGACACCCTAAACTAACCAAGGCTAAGGGCGCAAGCCATAAAACCTTATATTTCTTTGCTAACCAAAACAAGATGTAGCAGGACATGGCAACTTTCTTAGGGTTTTGCAAGGATGAAGATCATTTTCTTTGTATTTTGCATTTTTTAGGAAAATGGGCTAACAACTTCTTGAAAAAATAAAAGGCCTTTGATCCATCCACATGGGGTGTATTCTTCCAGAAATGGTCAATTAAACTGAGCAGATTTGGATCTCAAAACCACATGTATTCAAAATTGAAAGGAGACTTGATACCTGAGTAGAATCATCTTGAAAGTATAGTGATATTAGATAGTGATCTAAAAAAATGGTCAAGTTTTTTCACAATGTTGGAGAACCTTTCCTCCTATTTGTCCATATGAAATTCCCAACCTTAGGAGTAATTTCTTCCATACTATTACCAAGGATAAAAGCATGAAAATACATTTTAATACGCCCAATTTTACTATTACCTCCATGTTTATTAGATGTACACTGCATCAAATTGGAATCTCCACCAAAAATAATGATAGAAGAGCTAATAATTTGTATGTCACTATTGATTTGATCTGACACAAATGTTTTTTGAGAGGTGCTAATTGGACCAAACATATTAAAGAAAAAAACTTGTAATCCATTCCCTGCCAATTGAAACTTTATTAACTACCAATTAGAGTCACCGCCAACCTTATACACTCTTCCTTTTTATGAGTTCCATGGGAAAGTCAAACCCCCTAAAATAGTTGAAGACTTAATACAAAAAGCTTCCCATTTTTTAATGTCTAACCATTCCTTCAAACTCTACCTTCAATAACTTGGTCTCTTGTAACAAAATAATATCAAGGAACTCATGATCAAAGCATTGTTTGATCATGTTCTTTTTTAAAAATAAAATGAGGCCTCTAACATTCCATGATAAGACCTTCATTATGCCTCAGAAAGAGAAAATCCCTCCTCAAATTATTGAGCCAACATAATAATATTTGGGCACTCATGATCAAAACATTATTTGATCATGCACTTTTTTTTAGAGGCAATGTAGCCTCTAACATTCCACAATATGACCTTCATTGTTCCTTGGGAAGAGAAAATCCCTTCTCATATTGTTCCTTGCTTTTTCCTTTGATGCTACCAACTAGTTCCAATTTGAACTTGTTTTCTTCTAGGTCCCCTTCTCCTTTTTTCTCCAACCTTGGATTTCCTTCTCTTAGACTAGGTCTAACTCACCATCCTTTTATCTAATATATATTCTTTATTGTCCAACTTTGTACTGAAATGACCATCTAAAAAATATTCCTCAACCTCTCCCTTCTTGTCTCCTAAAGGTGTTACGTTAGATAAAACCTTGCCACATATCCCATTATGTCACCACCCAGACAAACTAAGGACAAAAATACCCCTACCACCGAATTTATCTCCACATTATTGAGCAAGGGAGAAGGAATTTCAACATTCTATTTGAAAACTAGAAAGGTTTTTAACATTCATCCATCTCACTATCTCCATCATTAGGAGGGAAAGTGATAGTAGATAAATTGCCTTGCATACCTCCAAAATCAAAATCATTAAAACTAGAGGGCATATGATCTTCAACAACTGGACTCAGGTCACACGTAAACTTATTAAGAGACACCTAATCTTGAGAAAATAGTACATCCATACCTTTAATTGGTTCAATAGACTCCTCATAATACTCAAAAGTGGGAGTATGATTCAGACAAGATTCTTTATATACATCATCAGCCACAGTCTCCTTTGACTTAGGTACTTCTTGGTTTGGCCTTTCATGGAAAAATATCCCCCTCATTTTGATCTCTATCTGTTGTTTCCATTTGTTCCAAATCCTTTTTAGGGGTAGATAGTCTAGACAAATTGATGCTCGTTTTGGGTGGAGCATCAAACATATGAGGGAAAACTATATTCATTCCATTTTTCATTTCCTAGGACACCTACATTGTTGTCTCAAGTGTTTCTTTCTCTATCATTACTCATCCTTGGTCAAGGTTGGAAGGTTCTTCCTCACTAGAAGTCAACTCCTGATTATGCTCTCTATTCTCCTCAAAGGATATCTGAATCACTTTATTAATTTAAGCCTCATTCACTCCTTCTTTCCCCTTGCGATCCTTGGTACATTCAAGGTTCATATGGCTAAGACTATTGTAGGTTTTACATCTATCCATTGCCTCCTCAATCTCAATGGATTGTTTCTAGACACCTGTGTATGTAAAAATTTCAATATCCTTTGGTATTGGTGTGAGCATACTCTTGGTGATACAAATCTTGGAGTACATACTAAAATATTTGCTTTCAACATGCCTTCACCAACTCGTATAAAACTCCCTAACTTGTCACCTATTGCTTTGAGGGTATACATATCCCAATATTCAAAAGGGATATTTTACAACCTAAACCATATCATAACCTCTTTGAGCTTACTCTTCAAGGGTTTGAATTCATGTTCCCACTAGAGACAATTCTATTCACTTTGAAAAAAAATCTGAAAAATGATAAGTTAAGGTCAAGTTATGCTTGTCATACACGAGGGGTTTCAAAAACAATAATTACACCCAATAAAATATTAATAAAAAATAAAACATTTAAAAAAATTACAAAAAAATATTTTCATGAACCTTGAGTGTGTTACATTTTTTTCCAAAAGGATTTAGAAAAATAATTTCATTTATGTCAATTTATGCTTTATGTACACGTATATGGTATGGCCCTGAAAAAGTGACTTTTAAAAAGTGGTTATTAGTAATGCCTATTGTAAATAAATTTGTATCATCTAGGTATTCAAATAAATTACATATTTAGACAGTAGACTTCAAGTAATACAATTCTTATTACAACATTTTTTGAGGTTCAATCTTTAATTACTTCAAATTTTTAGGTCAATTGGGATGAATTAGAAAAACTGGGGAAAACAATTCTACTTTTTAGCCAAAAAGTGGACTTGACTTCTTGTTGGCAGTCTAGTTCACCAAATGGGTTAATCTTGTATTGATCGAAAGTGATGAAATTGGTTTTGGCTTTGGTTTCTCTCATTGATTTTTTAGTGAAATCATAGGCAAAAGAAACTAGTTCAACAATGTCATATGTTCCTATCCAACACATGTTTTTGGTTATTGGGTCAATGATCTATGTAGTAAAATGACCAGATTCATGTTTGTGAACTCTTCTGTACTAGTTATTCTTCTTGTAGGACTTCTTCAACTTTCTCAAACTTTGGCACATCAAGAACTTGTATTAAATTCCATTATTGTGATAATTAGATTCACAATGGATAGACTCTGTGTATGCTTCCATGGTAACAAATGTGGACATTACTCAAATTTTGGCAATTCTTAGTGCATATGCAAATCAACCTCTCTATTTAATTTTCCCAAAAGGAGTGTTGCATTTCATTATGATTAATTTTAAATAAAAAAATGTATACATGAAATTTAGGTCTTTTTCTATCCTCCACATTAAAATGACTTCTCCTACAATATTACATTGCAAATTATTCTTAATGGGTTAGTGTACCAAAATGATGAACAAAAAATGGGAGTATAAGTGGCCACTATTTTTTCTAAAACTAGCTAACCTGAACTTGGAGGATAAATTTGAGACTCATGCACTCAAAGTTTGAAGATACCAAAAGAAGATGAATTGTAGTACTTTGAATCTAGTTTTTAGACTACTAAAATTTAAAAAAAATAGATAAGATTAAGGGGGTCTAATATTTTAGACACCAAAAATTGTTCCTTTTTTTTTTAGAAAAACATGACATAGTGTCTGATGTGTGTTGTAAGAAATTTTTAGTTGCATTTAGTGTTTTGAAACACCCTTTAGTAAAAAGATAGTTAACAATAAGTACGAGGAGTTGTGTATTCTTTTGTAATTTTTTGTTTAGTATTTTTAGAATTTTTAAAGTGGATGCATCTTGAAAATTATTTGTTTGTTTGTGTTTTGCATATAACTTGCACCAAACTTATTGAAAATTAAATTTTATTTTTTAAAATCTTAAAGAATAAAGTGTAGGATAATATTATATAATTTATTTCAAATTTGGACAAGTACATAAAAAGTTATTGAAATAATGGTACATGTATGTCTCTGAGAAGCCTAGAGATATTGTAAAAATATGTTAAAGATTAATATGTTAATTTTGTTCAAATCTAAAAAACATTATACGGTTAGAAAGTTCAAGAGACATGCAAACTTATGGTGGTAATTTTACAAGTACCCACTTGATAATACATAAACTTGACAATGATGAAGTTGATAAATTAGATTGGAAGGAAAAAATACGCCAAAAAGAGGGAAATGAAGCTCCTAAGCCAAAGGCTTGTCATCCAAGCCTAAGTACAAGCATAAATGCATATATTTTATTTGAATTTAAAATGTGTATGTTTTATTTGAACTGAGAACACATACATGCATATGCATTTTTTTGAATCGGCATAACATGTATGCATAATGTTAAACAAGAAAAATATGTACATGTTTCTATGAACTAAAGCTAGATGAAATATATAGAGTTTTTTTCATTAGAGTATACACACAAAATAGAGAGATAGGGAGAGGTAGAGAGGGATGAGAAGGAGAGTGATAGGAAAATAGATAGGTCTAGAGATTGGTGGAGACACAAAGGATGAGATAGAGAGATAGCAAGAGAATAGTGATATGAGACTATTGATTAAGTCTAAAACATTATAAGATATCCTTGAAAATATAGAATTTGCATTGTGACTCCTAAAGACCAAAACCACTCTCAAACATCTTGACAGTATACATACAAAATATAACTTAAAGTATAAGTTACATTTTCTCTTTGTTATAAGAAGAAATAAAACACGAAGATAAAATGTAACTTATACTAAAATGTTATATTTTATGTATATACCTTGATGAAAAACACTGTGGGGAGGATAAACTAATTAGCATTCAAAATGTGTATGTGTTTTTGAGAACTAAAAACCCAATCTAAAACATGTATTTTATTTATCTTTTATTATGAGAAACACACACATTTTTCTTGTTTAATATTCACCAAAATGTGTACACATATTGATTATTTGACATAACACATACATGCTTTTATTCTAAATAACACATACCCATTTTGGCTCATAACTTCCAAGCCATAATATGTACATGTTTTTTGAATGGATAAAAAGCACATACATGTTTTGCTCATTTTTCATTTTATTTGGCAAGTGGCCACTTTTTTTTTCAACATCTTGGTGCAAATACCCCAATTGATTTTTTTTGTGATATGAGAAAGTATAGAATTTTTTTTTTAAATAGTAGGGCATTTGAAAATGAATTACAATATTCTAAGCCCAAGTAAAATGCAAACCAATGATAGATAAAATCATTTTAGGCAATCAAGTAAATAATTACTTTTAATAAAAAATATAGAACAATGCTTCAACATATAACCTTTCTAAACTCTTCATAAAGGTATGAACAAACTTTTAAAATCAAAGTGAGCAAAGAATTTGACTTCTTTTCCTTTAATTTTTTAAAATGGGATCCAAAATATTGTAAATCTCAGCACGTAGCCTACACTTGTTGAGAAACAAGCTTTCAAGTACCTCTATTTAATAGACCAATATATCATTCTATTACATCTATTGATTTGGACATGATTCAATGCCCAATTTGAGGAAAATAACATGACTTCATTTGGATCTCTATGTGTAGAAGCTCATGTAGAAAGACCTTTACTTTAAAGATGATGAACAACATAGAATTATTCTTCTACCTTCCATCTAAAAGAGAAATCTTAATAACTACAATGTAAGTTCATATTTAACTACCTAATCTCCTATCAAGGTTATGTTGGTTTATTGTAGAGGGGTACACCTCTTAACTAACCTTGTTGATGTAGTGTGTGGAAATGATTGGCCTTGCTATTGTAGCATGTGGATATCTATAGAGATAAATGAAGTGGTGGTTTATTGTAGAGATATTTGAAGTTCATGGGCAATGATATGGTTTTGATGTTATTGATTATTATTTTTATTTATATAAGGGTATATGGTTGAGGTTGATTGTGTAAAAAGAGTATCAAGATATGTAAATTTTAATAACTTTTTTTAATTTTACTATGTATAAATTATTTTTAAAAATGTTTGGAACTATAATTCTATTGTGTTTTGAATTACAATTATATCGTAATGGACTTTTTGTAATTTTAAATATAATTTTATACTTAAATATTTTGAAACTATAGTAACATTTGAATATATATATATATAATAATAAAATATCATAAAAAAAACATATCAATGCATTAAACATGATATTAATGAAAAAATAATTAACCAAATAAACCTACAACAATATCTATTGCAACCATACAAAAATCTAAGGTGATAAAATCCTAATTAAGACCTAATGGTAACTAAACCCTCCATACAAACCTTTTCCTAATTCAATCATGATATTCATAAACCTTACTTTATCAAACTCACACCCTAAACATATTTAAGTTAAAAAACTAATAGCTCCATAATCAAACTTTAATTAAACTCTACTACTAGGGTAAAGGTACAAAAATGTGCCGCAATAGAGGACAATTGGCATGTTTTGGTTGGAAGTGGTTTTGATCAGACACATTTTGGCTGAATATTCATGGTGTGCATGTGGTGCCAGGTGGCACTAGGTGGTGTCAATGTGTCACCATAGTTTTAGTCGAAACAAGTTCGACCGAATACGTTTCGGCCAAAACAAGTTTTGGTTGGAACTCTCAAAAACTATATATACTCAAAAAAGCATTAAGCAACTCACTTGCACTCTAGCGGCTTCTCGGATTTGTTGAATGATTTGGAGACCTTCGGCCGGACCAAGTAGGTTTTTTTCTAATTTTTTTCAATGTTTTATCAAGTTTTTAGATTGACATATTTACATATTGATTTATTTTATGATTTTTAGGATAATTTCTAGTTATGTTAGATTGTTAAAATTAATTAACATGCTTCAAATACATTAAGTGATTTTATTTTTTGTTAAATGACATATAGTTAACTTAGTAAACCTAGTGAATTTGATTAACCTTAATTAACATAGTTAACTTAGTCAAGCTTAGTTAACCTTACTTAACATAGTTACCATTAGTTAACCATACTTGAAATCTAGTTAACCGTAGTTAACCTAGTTAACCTTAGTTAACTTAGTCAAATTTAGTTAACCTTAGCTAACTTATTCAAATTTAGTTAACATAGTTAACCATAATTCAAACCTAGTCAAAATTACTTTTAACCCTAGTTAACCATATTTTAAATCTAGTTAACTTGGTCAAACTTAGATAACCTAGTTAACCATACTTGAACAAACATAGTTAACCTAGTCAACCTAGTTAACCTAGTCAAACTTAGTTAACCTAATCAACCATATTACAAACTTACTTAACCTAGTAAAATTTAGTTAACCTAGTTAACCATACTTCAAACCTAGTTAGCCTAGAATAACTAACCATGTATTTATGTTTTATTCATGTGAGTTGTATGGATGTGGTTTGTGTATACATACATGTATAAATATGCTTAAATTATAAATATCATTCATTTTTTTGTCATGTTTAGATTAAATCTACATATAAATTTTGTTAATGTAAAATGTAACAAACACTTGATCATTTGAAACATTAGAAAATTATTGGGAAAATATTACATAAAAACATAACTATACATGGTTCCTAGTTAGCCATACTTCAAACTTAGTTAACCTTAGTTTTAACCTAGTTAACGTTAGTTAACCTAGTCAAACTTAGTTAACCTAATTAAGTTCCATGTACTTCAAACCTAGTTAACCTAGTCAAATATAGTTAACCATACGTCAAATATCATTCATTTTTTGTCATGTTTCTTAAATATGCATAAATTGTTCATATATAGTTTTTACAAAGTAGATGATCATAATTTACATGTTCTTTAAATTAGATTTCTTTTTAAAATATTCTACATATGTATATGCATGTGAAAATATGTAGATATATACCTGTCTACATACTTTCACATATATTTTATCTATCATACATGGAATCCCATACTGGAGCAGCATCTGTATCTTCAGGAGAGGCTAGTGTTCAGGGAAGTGGTAGTGTTTTCTCTACACATAGATCTACATGTTCTTGAGAGGAGAGAGAGAGAGTAGATATTTGTTAATACTATTGCTAGATTGACTCGCTTGATTGAGGTTCTCGATCATACCATTGAGACATCCACCACCCTCCCTAATAGGGATAGGGTGAATAGTATTAGAGAGGAGTTGGTATGTATGATTCAGATAGTTGAATCATACAACCCCTATGATAGCATAAACATTGATACTTTATACACTTCTCTATCTCGTAGTGTTACTGGTGTATACACCTAAAAATGGTCACCTGGACTATTAGCCCCTTTTGCTAAATCATAAATTTCTTATTCTTGATCATAAATTGCATTTTCATTCTTGATTCTTGAGGATATTGGAATTCTTGCCCTTGTCTTCATTTGAATCTCCCATTGCATGGTTTACTAGCAAGCTTATAGGCTAAATAGCTCTAGCTGAGAGCATTCTTAAAAACCATTGCACTCCATGCCTAGGGAGATATGGATCAATTTTTGAGACCTCATTCTTGAGTGTTCTTGAATGTAATGATTTATAGAAGTGTGACACAATTATAGCACATATTTTTGGCATGAACCAAAAATGTGTGCTATTATTCAAGAACCCTCCATGTCATCCAATTATTTTCATGATGTCTCTGATCCATTTCATGGTTCCTTTGATCCTCTACGCTCTTCTGCATTCATTCCACCATCTCCTAAGCAAGATTAAGCTACTACTTGCACCATTGAGCTTATTGATGATCAAAATAACCTTACCACACTTGCACTTTCCAAAGATGATGTTTCCATTAAGGTTATTAAAAATGGTGTTGTTACTACTAATGTTAAGCCTATTGAAGATCAAGAAGCAAATTTTGCACTTGTGTTATCCAAAGGTCCTTGTCAAGATCAAAGTCTTCCATCTTCTTGTTCTACCGCTCCATGCTCACTTCCACTTTCTACTCTTCCTAAGTCTTTGCAAGCTTTGAACAATCCTATCAAAGAAGATGCTCCTATTCAAGCTGTCCATAATTCTATTAAAAATTCCAATGCTCACTCCAAAGATACTGATATCCTTGGTTGTCATATAGATGCTGATGAACTTATTGATTATCCTTTTGCATCTTCCACTTCCATCCTTGGACCTCTCCCACCACTACTAAGGTATTCATGTCTTCCCTCCATCTTGGGTCCTTATGTACCTTCACTTTCCCCTCCTAATTCTCCTAATTTGTCATCCATTTTGGGTCCTTACGTCCCTCCATCTCCTATCTTTCCTCAAGATCAACATAGATGCATACCCTTGAATCCTTTTCATCCATCCACCCATCTAAACCAGTCATATCCTACTCCTTCTTCCACAAGTCCCAAGTCTTTTGGAAGTAACTTGAATGTTCAATACAAGAAAAAGAAGCAATACAAGAATCCATCAAAAAAAGAAGATCACCATGTCTCCTCTAATCGACATGGAAGCATAAAGTCAAAAGAGATATCTAAGAAGAAAACTACAAGACAAGTATGGGTTCCAAAATCCATCATTGAAGATATTCTCTCTAAATCATCAAAAGGAAATAAAAATCCTAAGGCTATATGGATTCCAAAATCTCTCTTGAAAGAGTGTAATGTTGATAAACAAGTGAAGTTGACATTCAAGCTTCCAAAGGCTTCCACTTCATCTTCTTCCAAAAACATTCTTCCATTCCATGTGCCTGAACCACAACCTCTGCTAAGTATTCACCATATTCCTTCTCGTATTCCTTCATTCACATTTCCTTCACCCTCTCACCACCCTTCAAGGTGTGTGTCAATGTTGATCTTGCCTCCCTTTCCATCTACCCTTTCACAATCCTTCCATTCATTATCCTTCTACCTTCTATCCTTTTCCCTCACTTGCCTATTCCTCATATCCTCCAACCTCACTTGCTTTACATAAAACCTTATCCTCCATTTTTCTCTTCCATCTTCTTCTCCCTATCAGCATCTTTGAGCATATCATTTTGAATCCTTGACATATTATGGTTTATCCTTTCAAGGAGCATTATCTGCAAAGCTTGCCTTCTTCCAAAAAAGAAAATTTCAAAAAAAATTGAAAAATTCAAAAAGAAAACAAAAAAAATTGAAAATGTGCCATGGTGAAAACTTGGAAACAGGCGCCTTGGTAGCAAAAGTAAAGAGAAATAAATTTTTCCTATGGTGAAAACCACTCTTTTGTGGTGCCTTGGATAAGTACCGTGATGAAAACCTGGCAATTAGGCATCATGCATAGTTCTTCTACATATTTCATTCATTCCATCTTCTCTCTTTGATCTTGACAATGTTGATCTATACACGAACATTTGACTATCTTGTGAGCTATCTTACAATGATCTTGCTTTCATTCCTTTCATGTTTGGCCTTCATTTTTATTTTCCTCCATTCATTCTAGCCTTTCGCTATCCTTTTCCCCTTTGGTCTTGATCTAATAAAAAGAGTAAAACACGATGATATAAAGTCTCTTGACATGTCTACTCCTTTGGACTACATCCTTTCCTGTTCTTATACCACGCTTTTGAGGCTTATCCTATGCTAGCCTCTCATTGCTTGTCCAAATGAGCTTTACATGAAAAATTTTTCCCTAGCTTGGGTACTCTTGAGGAGGTTGCTCTTAAGGATTTATTCCCTTAATTCTCCTTCATCTTCCATCTCTTCCACCAGGCTGCTAATCCCTCTTGTCCTCCACCTTCCTAGACATTGGGACTACATGATGTGATCTTGCTTGGGAGTTTGATGCCCATTCTGTCTGGGGGCATCCTTTGTACATACTTTATGATCCTTAAAAAAGTCCAAAAAGATTCATATATGATGCTGAAAAAATTTTAAAAAATCAAAAAAATAGAAAAAGTGCCTTGGTGAAAACCTGGAAACAGGCACCTTGGTAGCAAAAATACAAAAAAATTATAAAAAGTCCTAAAAAAATTGCAATAAATTTATCAAGTGGTGAAAACCTGGAAACAGGCGCTGCTTGAGACCCTCTGCATCTATGTCTATCAGTCTTGCGTGGCGCTCCTTCGCTCCACTTCTCGCTTTGCCTCTCCTAGCCTGGAATTGACTCTTGTCTTAGTCTAGGGGGCATACATTGTTTTAATCTTATCTTGGGTCTCTTTGTGCATCTAGGTTTCTTAGGCACCTCACAAATGGTTTTTTTCAACACCACCCCAACTATGTTTTTCAATACTATCCTAGTGTCGAGTGTTTCTTAACACTTATCAGATATCCTACCTGCAGTCTAGATAATGCAATATTTCTCACTGGCAGATGTGATACTCAAAGCTTGACTCTATGACCTACACACACGCACTTAAACATTTGACTCGCTGAGACTTGCTTGGCTTTATTTTCTTTGTGTGATGTCTATGATGATTAATTTGCTGAGTGTTCTCCCCCTATGATCATTTTCGATGATGCATAGCTAGAAGACTGAGGGAATGAGAACATGTTTTATTTCTTTTTCTGCTTGTGGATATATTTTGTTGGTCCTACTTGTCATTAGCAATTATGCTTGTTCCACTTGACATTGGGATCTACAAGGTATTATCCTTGACTATTTCGCAAGTGCATGCTTATAGTCATCTTGACTTTCTTGTGTCTCGATGCGAGCATAATCTTGCTATATCAAACTTAGGTAATCTCACTGCACTAGTCATCTTGACCTATATGTCTCTAATGCCTAGGTGAGATTTCCACATTTCTATCTGATATAGATCATATTCAGATTCACATAGTTATGCTAGTGTGTATTGTATGATCTTGCGATGCTACCAATAATGCTCAATGATGAATATTAGATGTCTATTGGCTTTGTAACCTTGCAAGTAAACCACTTTTCATGTAGTTTGCATTCTTAAGTTCATGTTAATTAGTTTTGCATCTTGCATATGGAGAGAGCTCTTCTTTATCTTTCATGGACTTATTAATCAACTACGTTCACCTTTCACTTCTTCCCGATCATGTCTTTCACTTCTTGTCTTTCATATCCCATCATTTTCTATTCATTTCAGGATCGAAACTGAAATCCGAGTTCACCTTGATCACCCAAATCATCTTTCTTTCATGCAGTTGGCTAACCTTTTGAGGCCTAATCCTTTGATCTTCGCTGGGGCATTCTTCACCTCTTCATCCCCATCTCTTTCAAACTTCTCATCTTTCATTCACTTTTAAATCCCAAGTTCAAATTCTTCCCCTTCGTGGTGTTTTTGGGTTGAGGGACTGCTTGGTTCGTGCCCCGGGTCCCATGTGTGGGGCATACCTTCACTGCTTAATGGTTATTCTATTCTCATCTTCGATTATGATTTCTAGTGATTTGATCATGTCTCTCTTGCTTCTGTATTCCCTCTACCCAGATTTCACTTTTTATCCCGAGGGGGAAAACACATCATATCTTATTGGCTATCTCTTTCCTAAGTGTTCAGTACTGTCACTACTAGGCTGACCATGCAGGATTTGCTATTTTTCTGCACTTCATTCTTTGGAGTCAGAATGCTATTGCTTGCCTTCTTGGCTGATCTATTCTTTGATGTAATGTGTTCCCAGATCGATCACACATTTAGTCAAAGAGGGGCAAATGTATACACCTAAAAATGGTCACCTAGACTATTAGCCCCTTTTGCTAAATCATAAATTGCTTATTCTTGATCAAATTCTAGTTTTATCATTTATTTGATTATTTTCTATCGGCTAACCATCTTATCCTAAGTTTTTATTTATTAAAAGGAACATTTCCTCCCCTTTTAATAAATAAAAAGCCCCCACTTTTCCTCTTATCCTAAGTTGCACAAATAAAGCATTATTCTTATTTTATAAAAAAGGGAAAAAACACTTTTTGTCTCATATGGACACAAAAGTCAACTCCTATTTTCTCATTGGAGGATACTTGTGCACATGGATTGCTCCGCTTTTAAGCTTCACCGTTGATTAAATCTTTTGCCTCTTAATCTCCATGGTCCATTCCTTCTCATTTCTTATAAAAGGAGAGCTCTCTTCTTCATTCTAGATCCTCAACTTTTTATGCTAATGTTATGCTACATGTTTTCTAGGTCATCTTGGAGCTTTTGAAGATTTGGAGCATTCTTGGCTTTTGCATCTACATGTTATCATAGTTTCACTTCTTGCATTATCATGGCATTCTTAGCTTAGATTTCCTTTATGCTTTAGATTAATTCATCTAGCTTAACTAGGAGGCTTTGTAGTACTTGCATCTTTCATTTTCATAGCTTAGCTTGCATTTCCATTTCTAGCATAGCATTGCATTGCATTTCATTTGATTCTTGAGGATATTGGCATTCTTGCCCTTGTCTTCATTTGAATCTCCCATTGCATGGTTTACTAGCAAGGTTATTGGCTTAATAGCTCTAGCTGAGAGCATTCTTAAAAACCCTTGCACTCCATGCCTAGGGAGCTATGGATCAATTTTTGAGACCTCATTCTTGAGTGTTCTTGAATGTAATGATTCATAGAAGTGTGACACAATTAGAGCACACAACTGGCACTATGAAGTATAGGCAGGTTGACTCTAAGGTCTCCACCGCTATGGTGAAGACCATGTCTCCACATTACATAGAAAGGGCTCAGGTTAGAGGTTATATGGTTACTAGGTGCACAAATAATGTTGTTTCACCATTTATATATCCTCATTGGTTGGCTGCTCATTATAGGTGGCCCTAGAAGGATGAGGTTCCACTATATTTCTACAAATAATTGTTTGCAAAATTTCATTTGCATTATGAGGTGGATTACACAAATTTTCTAGGTTATGCTGGGAAGGGGAGGGGGTGTTTATCAAATAGATTTAGGCCATTTGATGCTCCTACCCCTTCTAATAAGGGATAAAAGGTGGGTCCAATCCTTTTGGTTATGCTAAAAGGTTTGGAAATGACAGTTGCAGGAGAGAGGGTACCAGATGACACTAGGAGGGATGTGTATTCTAGTCTCATGAGTATCGCAACATAGTTTCATGAGATGTCATCTGACCGCTATAGGAGATACATGTTACATTCTTGTACTACTATTCCTACACCTGCACATCATGCATCCTCTAGTGATGATCCATACTAGATAGCAAACATATCATCTCCCCTTGAGGTTGCATCTTTATTAGGGGTGGATTCTTTGTGTCGTATGGGTACATGTTTATCTAGTGATCTACTTTGTGCATATCAAGAATTAAAAGAAGAAACTAAGATTCCTCTGAGTGGGATCACATCACATGTCACCCACATTATTTCATGACAATCTATTGGATCAGGTTCTCAAAGTGTATAGAGATAGGAGGATATTCCTACACCACCTGTAGCTCCTCAGTAGACTACAATTGACAATGATGCACCTCCCCCTACCCAAGCCCCTTCATCACATTGGATTTTCACCACATTGCTTATAAATGAGCGAATTGACCCCTCGGACATTTTGAGCGAGATCGGGAGAGCAATACATACTTCTATGCTATATGTTTATTTAAAATTTGATTTTATTTAAAACTTACACATGTATCTAATCAAGTATATTTATTTTAAAAATTTGAATTAAATGATTAATATATATATGTACTCTAAGGTATTTTTGATATTATGTTAGGTTATGGATATTTATAGACACCTGGCGATCCCATGGAGCATGACTTGCATGTAATTTTAGATGTCTTTATATAATTTCTCTTTAAAAAGTATTAATTTACTCAACATATATGCATGATGAATATATATTTCTTTTATTTCACATAGAGATCTGGAGGACGTGGACTGCCATTAGGTCATGGATAAGGACATAGCCCTAGTTTATATTACATGTTATTTTAGACATTTGATAGATATTTTAGTTTATTTTGGACATTTCATATACATTACATATATGTACATGTTATTTCATATATTTCATGCACACATGTTATTTCATGAACACATGCTATTCTACACAGTTCATGTTATATGCTCATGTTATATATTCATTTTCTATGTTCATGTGTTCATTAAGTAGACTTGTTTTATGTATGTTCATGTCATATGTATATTTTGTTGGAAATATAATTGGGAAATGTGATACTGAGAGGGGGGGTGAATCAGATATCACCTACTAAACCATTTTCATATGAATGAAACATTTTCATAGCATCACCAATTCTTAATCATAACAAATAACTAACATACTAAGCAGCATCCATGAAAGTACTCATAACACAATAATTTTGGTTACCCAGAAACCCTTGAAAGGTAAAACTAGGGAGGAGATGACACCCACAAATCTTCACTACTGCAGTAATAAATTTTCCTATTAGGGCTTACAAAATTTGATCAAAACATGATCTACCCTGTGAGGGGTTTGCCTTGTTAAGAGCTAAAAATACTTATACAGTCTACCTTGCTAAAGGATTTAAAACTTACAACAAAGTAAGCACTCGGTTAAGAGATTACAAAAATTTTGTTAGGACTACTCGGTTAAGAGATTTACTCTGATACACTAGTTAGAATGTCTTAGCACCTGATCATTTGGTTTGCATTGTATGCAGATTATAGATCTTCTCTTTACTGTATGTATTGATCTCTTCTATCAGATTTATCTTTATTATGTCCTTTCATTGCTTAGCTTGGTCACTGAATCATGTCTGAATGCTTCACTTCACTGAATGTGCCTCACTACTCATTCCCTTCACATTCGCTATCTTTCACTCTTACTCTTCTTACTCTTACCATGTTTTAGGGTTTAGATCTTGACCTTATATAATAACAAAACATCTTCATGATTCAAGATCTATGGTTTAGATTAATTCCTTTTGCTGCTTAAGCCTTACTTATTTCTGATTGGCTCTAGGTATTACATAGGGATCAATGATTGCTAAATAGATGCGTAATTACCTCCGTAATTATCTCAACAAACAAAATAAAAAACATGAATGTCTCCCAAAATGATTTACCTCGATCATTGTGCCATAACAAACTCTTATGTCATTCTTGGCTAACTCGGCAAATGCAGTTCCTGATACTTGACATTCACTGTACTCGGCATATGTTGATATCTCTGGTGCTCAGTAATCCTTGCATATATGACTCGGCAAAACTAGACTCAACATACTACAAAAATACACAGTGGCCATATGTTTACTCAACAGTACTACTGCTCAGTAAGTATACATTACATAGCTCAACCTTTACATAATGACTCGGTCGCAGTGATGACCGACCATCATTGCCTAGATAAATGACTAAGTGTGGGTCACTAATAGTCAACAAAACTATAGAGATCTACAATCTCCCCCTTTGACATTAGTGGCAAAAACACTTTGTCATGACATTACACTTGTATTTTCAAAAGTATGTAGTATAGCAGAATACTCCCCCTAAGATATATATACATTCAAAATTTTCAAAATTTTGTTACCTTCCTTTGTCATGTCATGTCATTTTACTTCCCCCTTGATTTTGACACTACGAATCTCATTTGGTGTGGGGATCTCAAAGTATTTTTATAGAAATGGTTTATGGAGCATCATAACCATGTGTAGTGCAGTCTCCCAGCCTCCTGCAACAACCGTTAAAACTTCTAATTGCACTTCTAGCTCGGTAGCTAGATTGATTAGGCTCTCGGCTATAGACAAATTTGGATCCCTCTAGGTTAAGTCCTTAGCCTTGACAAACTTTCTCTGTATGGCCTCCAGGTGAGGTGTTAAAATAGTTTTCATAGAAAGTAGGCGAGATCTAATCTTACCATCATTAGCCATCAGTTCAACTATCCTTCCTTGTGTATGCATGATCTTGGCATAATGTTTGGAAATATTTTTTGCATCCACACTTAAGGACTGACTGGTGGATTTGAGTTCTTGTTGTAGGTGATCAACCAGTCATTGGTTATCCTCAGTGAACTATACTACATTACAAAGTTTGGTAAGTAGAGAGTTTGCATTCACAATTACTTCTTCAGTCTCTGTTACCAAAGTGGAAAGTGCGACCTGTTTAACTATGATCTTGGTAGATACTTTCTCCAGCATCTTGGTCTCAAACTCTCTTTCCGACCACTCAAATAGCTTATCACTAGCGCTACTTGCTTCATTATTTACTTTTTGAACAATATGTACAAGTTGTTCCAATATGGGAGCGGAACTTTTTACATCTGACAACTCATAAACATCATTAAATATGTCTTTAATTTCATACACAACCTGTTTCTGTTGATGTTCTCTTCTTAGTTCTTCTTGTCTGCTTTTTCTTGTCAATAAATCTTTCAATATTTGCATCTGCTCATAAGATAAGTTATCAAAATCCCATTTAGGAATGACAATAACTTCATCAATGGTTACCTTTGGTGAAAAGACTTCCATTTTCTACTTCGGTGCCTTCTTTGATGTGGTCCCACTCAGCATATGTACAAGAGCTTGTATTGTCTCTTGCTCGGTAGGCTCCTATACCTCAATAGCTTTTTATTTTACCTCTTTTCCTTATGTTCCCTTATCCTCCATAAGAGGACTATGAGCTTTTTCTTCTAACTTCTCTCCTTTATCTTGTTGTAACTCCTCGACAGAGGTGGATTGATTTGCTGGTGCCGATCGATCTTGTTCCTCTGTATTACATGTACCGGCTAACATATCAACTATAACAACTATAGGTTTGGCGGGGATAGTGTTAATAGTTGATTTTTAATCTCTATTGAGCATTCAAGGTTGTCATTAGTATCAAAGGCTATCAAAGAGATCGGTCAGACACTTACATTGAGTTAGTCGGTAACCAGAAGCAAGATAAACTAGTCGGTAAAGCTTACACACCGAGCACTATATAGTTTACCGAGCACCAGCAAACACCGACACTGACATATAGTAAACACTGAGCATCATAGTATACACCAAGAAGATTACACAGTGTTTACCGAGGATCATAGGAAATGGCATAGTAATCAGAAATGGCACATTCTTCTATGCAAATGGTTACAATGGATCATAAAATGGTTTACCAAGATCGAGGAACATTTATTGTAAAAGATACTCATTAAATCTAATGTATATCTTATTGTAATAGTTGATCTAGGATATTTTACACTGTAGATCTTAGGGTTATGATTTTGTATTGTAACCTAATTTTGTTAAAGTGGCAAAAATAGAACACTATATATTTGTGTGTTCACATCATTTTTGGTGTGAATTGATATATGAATCAATGAGCACTTGAAGCTATTGCCTAACTTCATGTCAATCAGTTAACAGAGAAGAACAGAGTATAGAGGTTATCAAATTAGCAGAATCAGAGAACACTACCGAGTAGATTCAGAGAAGAGATTCATCACAGTTAAGGTGATATTTTATGAGCACTTATAGATATGTTTCAGACAATTGAGTTGTCAACTAGCAGATAATTCCCTATGCTTTCTGACAATTGTAATAGATTTTTGGATAAATCTCTTAACCGAGTAGACTTAACAGTCTTATGTAAATCTCTTAACCAAGTGCACACTTCATTAGTGTTGCTAAAATCCTATAACTAAGTAGATCTAGTTGATCTAACATATTACTCCTAACAGGGTAAGATCACCAGAAGTGATCAAAACTTGTAGCCCTAACAGGCAAACCTTTTCTATCTGTAGTAGTGAAGAATTTGTGGGTGTCATCCCCACCGCAGTTTTTACCTTCTAACAAGGGTTTCTATGTTACCAAAATACTTGTGTTATGTGATTGTCATATTGATTTCATGTTGTTTACTTACATAAGTTAAATGGATGATTGATTCATGCAATTAGATTCAAGTTATTTTGGTCGATTATCACTGTTTACAGTTATAGATCTAAAAGGTTTCCAAGTGAAGTTTTTGAAGGCATTGACTCACCCCTCCCCTCTCAATACCTATCTCTCCTAATTCCAACAATTGGTATCAGAGATTAGTTCTCTTATTGAATAGTTTAACCACTGAGGGGTAAAAGATCTAAGTCATGGAGAGATATAAGCTTGATAAGACTATCGAGAATCAGAAGATACAAATGCAGATGTTTGTGGAATAGTATAAATAAGCTAAGGAAGGACTGAAGAAATTACTGGTTGAGAGGAAGAACCTAGCTATTCTATAGAATGAGATCAGTTACCATGAAGAAACTACTGATGAAATGTTCTAGCATATTGGATCTAGTTCTGGAAGCATCTTCGATGGATCTGAAAGCATAATCACTGATCTATCTGAAAAGAATCAATATTTAACTGATCAAGTGAAAGCACTACAAATTGGTCAAGAATCTCAGATGGTGAGAATGGTAGAAAAAATGAACAAAGCAAAACAAGTTGAGCAAGAAAGGAATCTAGCAATTGATGACTAAAGATAGATGACTAAACAACTTCAAGCTAAAGAGAGTGAGATACAAAGACTCACTGACCGACATTTCCAAGTAACTAATCAAATGATGACTATGAATCAAGAGGTAAACCAAGTGAATGTAGAATTGTCAAGAAGACTAGAAGATGTTGCAAGACTCATAAAAGAGAATGAGAAGTTGAGAAATGAAGTGAAAAATCAACAGCAGCAAAATGAAATGAAGAAACTTGCTGAGGACAGCTCTAAGAAGATTGATGACTTTCTGATTAATCAGAGAAGATTTGGAAGTAAAGCCAATATAGGCTACACCAGTGAAGGAGAATCATCACAACAAGTTGAAAAGGTCAACAATAATCAAAACCAAAGACCTAAAGTGTTGGCATGTTATCATTGTGGAAAATCGGGACATACATCTAATGTGTAGAAGCAAATTACAAGGTAAACCTCTTGTCACTCCTAAGTTCAATGGATACTGTTACTACTGTGGAAATTTTGGACATCCAGCTTATGAGTGTAGAGCTAAATAGAATGATATTGCTAACAATACTACTATGGAGAAAATATGTTGTACCTGCAACAAACATGAACACACTACATGAGAATGTAAGGTGAAAATGAAACAAGTCTAGACACCTAAGGAGAAACCACAATGCAGGCCATATCAACTGAAGAGACAAGGTAACTCTTATGTTTGGGATTATAATACATGGACTAACTATGTTGTATGTGGTCGGTATGGGCACATTGTAGCAAATTGTTACAGAAAGAGTCGGATTGGACAATCAAGAAGCTGGACAAGCACTGGGTTGGCTTGTATGCACTATCATAAGGTCAATCATTTAAGCAAGAACTGCAGAGACCGAGCACCAAATGAAAACCATATATTTGAGAGTGGATATACTATTGCAGATATCATGAAGTTAAGGAACACTATGTGGAAGAAGGCATCTAATGAGAATGTTGAGTCAAGTAACACTGTCAATGAAACCTCGTCCACTAGATTGGGTGACATCGGTACCTCCACTTAAAGTAACAAAGGTATGTATGGAACTGACATTTCAAAATGATCATATTTTACATACAATTCCTTATATATGATGTACAAATACCAAATCTAGATGAATAAAGATGCACTATGGTTTATGTGTTATGAGCTAACAATGTTATATAGTCGGTAAAAGAAAGACGGAGAGTGGGTTACCCGTCGGTAATCACTATACAAGGTTAACTGGACAACAGTGCAAACCGATGAAGAAATCCTATGTTAACCGAATGAATAAAATTGTAGACATCACAGAGTTGACAACTTTTTCATACCGAAAGTTAGGTCACACATTTATTGCATGAAAGTTTGAGTGGAAATATCAAAAATTCTATAAATACATGGAAACATAGTTTATTGTTACATTGCGATTTCGAAGAACGGAGATTTCACAGAGAAGAGTTTGAGCTAAAGATTTTTCAAAAAGATTCAAAGCTACTATAGATCAAACTGACAACATTCTTCGATGACTCCGAGTAAGCTCATTTGCTACCGAACACTTGTTATCCTACTGCTTCCTGAAACCCTAGAATGGATTTATGGCATCAACATCATCTACAACCAAATCACAAAATATTGAGGAGGAAGTAGAACTAATTGTTAGGGAAAAAATTTTGAAGCTAAATTCAAACCACACCCCAAGGTTGCAGCACAAACGGATAATATGGGTGTTTTTTTTAGTATATCAGATAGAGTTTTATTGATAGAAGACGTAAGAGCCTATATACATTGCAAAATCAGAGAAGTAGGAGATTTTGATACTATTGTTGCATATCAACAAGTTTGTGGGCCGGATGGAAAATTAAAATTTGAATATAAGAAGATTGCGGAATCAAGGTTATCATGCTTCATGTACTTCCCACAATCATTCAGTACATAATAGATAAGAATCATGTTGAGTAGATTTCATGATGGAAAATTCTAGTTGGACAAACCTATTGAGGTCACAAAGAAAATTATTAGTAGGGTTTCTAGGTATCCTACAACCGACAAGGCAAAAGCCTTTCGCAATTCGTCTCGTCCTGATGTGGAAAATAATACTGGAGCTCAATGGGATAGAAGAGCACTAAAAATTTTGACAATCAAAGACCCAACGGTTAAATTTGTAGCACATGTAATCAGGTACAAAAAAATTCAATCAAGCAAACTCAACAGTGTACCCTGTAGCGCAGTAGACATGGCGCATAAAATTCTAGTAAAAGGATCACCAAGTAGATCTTGTTGAAATTCTAGTACATCAATTACAAGAAAATATGAAGACAATCAGAACAAAGAAGTCTAATACATGTAAGTTTTGTATATTTTTCTATCTACAAAAGTATGTACCTGGTATCAGTAAAGTAAATTCGAAAATAGACAAACCGATAACTGCACAAATTAGTGAAATGATGAACAGTTTAGGAAAGAATCTAAATGTGGAATTTAATGCATACTTCAAAGAGTTTTAGTCTAAAATGCATAAAAGAAGTAGAATTCTAAGGGAATTAGTTCAGAAATTTGAGCATGATATATGTTTTGTAGTTAGTACAGATTATTCAATGATAAAGGTTGTTGAACCTAGAACAAAATGGCTAGCACCAATGGGATATGAAATGAACTATGATTTCACTTTGAAATCTATTAATGCACTGCTTGCATTACTGATAGACATCACTACCACTAGGTTTGGCACATATGAAGAGGCTAAATCAAGGATCACTATAGACATAGAAATTGGGAAAATGTCTAGAAGGGCAAAGAAAATGAAGAAAGATCTTACAACAAGATATGGAGATGTATCAAACTAATCTAAGGAGTCACCGGTTAAAGCTGCAATCAAAGGTCAGTTACAGTTGGCTAACAAGCCCTATGATAGCGAGGAGACCGAGTCAAAAAAAGAAAAAGATCCCACACTGGTTCCTCCACCTGAAAGTCCTATAAAGAAGCAGTCACTTGTACATGAAGGTATGAAGACATGATCATCGACTGCAGCACCACCAACTGATAAGGAAGAAGCAAAGAAAGTAACAAAAAGGAGAGAAGCTACACCAACAAAGAAATATATCAAGAGAAAGAACAAGGTTGTAGCTGAGGCACCAAAGAAAAGGAGAAAATTCATAAGAAATAAAGAAGATCTAGAGGAAACTGAAACTGAGGATGATCCTAATCAATTCAAGGTGGTTCACAACAAGGTCAGCACAATAGATGAAATAATTGAAGACATAATTGAGAATGGAAACCTTACTAATCTAGGAATAGACAGATTTGACAAAATGTCAACTAAGGACCAAACAAAGTTAGAACATGCTGTCATCCAGATGATGATAAAATTCAAGAAAGTACCGATGGAATTTGCCTGTGCATTACCAAAGGGATTGGATGACAAAATAAATGAAAAATGGGCTATTGCACTAGATACTGAGAAAAGAAAAATAGAGAGATCATTAGTTTAGGCAGCCCCACACCTAAGCTATGGAGAAGTTAGTGAATACTTGGCTAAATATAAAGCAAGATTTATAATCAAGAACCGAGCCATGATGATAATGGATGAAAATGTGGCTGATATGGATATCACAAGTGATTCCTTATGGACATCAATTCTAAAAGCCAAAGAAAAAGCTAAGCAAGAAGCATTCTTGAACTTGTCTAAGAAGAGACACAATTCCAAAGGTAAAGGTATTTGCATTGATGAGGGAACATCAAAGAAATCAAAGAATATCGGTATATTAGTTACCGAGGCAATTGATATCACTGAGGACATGGAAGAAATAAGTATTTTACAGGATGCATCGGATAAAGTTGAAGTTCAACTGGACCAGAAAACCAATTACGATGTACTCATTGAGGACATCACAAATGGTGATCCTGATGATAAAGATGATGAGGATGTGAATATTGCACCTAATAAAGATGAAGCATTAGACATTGAATGTCTATTCACATCACTACCGAGTAAGCTTCCTATACTTGCAGAAGCAACTGAAATACTTTCACAAGTACAACCTAATGACTCACATCCCGAGAAACACAAGGACACAACAGGGACACAAGAACCTGAGAAACCTGCAGATACAAATGAGCCTAACCAAATAGAGGCACCGTCTATAGAAACCAAGGAAACAGAAGAAAAAAAGGCAACCAAGGTGAACCCACCTGACACTACATCCGAAGCTCCCACTCATTCAACCAAGACATCGGTCACCGAGGAGAAGAAGAAGGAAGAAAATGTGTCAACCGAGAAGGATACTCCAAAGAGTGGAGATAAAACTATTGTTGTTATTGAGAAGAAGTCACCTCTCGCACCGAAGAAAAAGAAGAAAGGAAAAGGGTCAGTCATCATAGATGAAGTGATAGTTATACCTGAATGTGACTCGAGGACCCTAAGCCCTGAGGAACTAAGTAAATATGGGGAGTTATGTTCACGAAAGGTGGCACAAGAAAATTTGAAGCAAGAGCACAAACACAAAGAAGTATTAACTGATGTGAGGGATATTCTACAACAAGTAGTACCTAAGGTAAACATTGATGAGAATAATCCCATCATAGATCAACTTTCCACACTCACCGAGAAGATCAATGCCCTGGATATTGAAGCAAACAAAAGGATTGAAGAAAGGGAAAAATCAAGGATTCAAAACAAATTAGCCAAGAAAATCAGCCTAGACATGGCATTACAGAAGGTCAAATTATCTGAGGTAATTACTGAAATGAAATCTATCACCCAGACAATTTGTCAAATCTTGATTAAGCTTTGTACTTTAGACGCCTTCATTGTAGAAGTCAGTGAAAAGATAAAAGGGCTGGAAGCCGAAATAAAGCTAAGTACAACAGTAGCTATAACCAAGCCACATGCTTTCTCAAAGCACATTCACCGAGTTTAGGAACTCCAGCAGTTGATAGTAGAATTAAGGCACCAAGAAGAGCACATCATCGATCAGGTCACAAAGTTGCAAAATGAACTCATTCCATACCTAAAATTTTTTGAAGCACATATTGTCAAAGTCGAGCTACTAGTTGCAACACTAGAGATTTTGGTGTTAGAAAATATCTTTGACATGCATGCCCAAGTCGGTCTTGAGCATATTGCTCTTACCAACTTGAAAGAGGAGTGGGAAAACCTCTTGGAGTCAGTGAAGAAAACCCACCAACACATTTTTGACAAGATGTAAGTATACTGTATTTTTTTTTGTATTTGGCATTATTATCAAAAAAGGGGAAAACATGTATATGCCAAATAAGTATGTTTTTGCTATGTATACTACATATTACTAGGAGCATGCACTGAGGGGGAGTAATTAGTACTTAGAAATTTTTGATGTGGATATGTATATGGTGGAGATATAAGGTATTACGAAAACTTGGTCTATATACATTAAAGAGTTTTGATACTAATGCCAAAGGGGGAGATTGTTAATCTCTATTGAGCATTCAAGGTTGTCATTAGTATCAAAGGCTATCAAAGAGATCGGTCAGACACTTACATTGAGTTAGTCGGTAACCAGAAGCAAGACAGACTAGTCGGTAAAGCTTACACACCGAGCACTATATAGTTTACCGAGCACCAGCAGACACCAACATCGACATATAGTAAACATCGAGCATCACAGTATACACCAAGAAAATTACATAGTGTTTACCGAGGATCATAGGAAATGGCATAGTAATCAGAAATGGCACATTCTTCTATACAAACGGTTACAACGAATCGTAAAATGGTTTACCAAGATCGAGGAACATTTATTGTAAAAGATACTCATTAAATCTAATGTATATCTTATTGTAATAGTTGATCTAGGATATTTTACACCGTAGATCTTAGGGTTATGATTTTTTATTGTAACCTAATTTTGTTAAAGCGGCAAAAATAGAACACTATATATTTGTGTGTTCGCATCATTTTTGGTGTGAATTGATATATGAATCAATGAGCACTTGAAGCTATTGCCTAACTTCATGTCAATTAGTTAACAAAGCAGAACAGAGTACAGAGGTTATCAAATTAGTAGAATCAGAGAAGGCTACCGAGCAGATTCAAAGAAGAGATTCATCACAGTTAAGGTGATATTTTATGAGCACTTATAGATCTGTTTCAAACAATTGAGTTGTCAACTAGCAGATAATTTCCTATTGCTTTCTAACAATTGTAATAGAGTTTTGGATAAATCTCTTAACCCAGTAGACTTAACAGTCTTATATAAATCTCTTAACCGAGTGCACACTTTATTAGTGTTGCTAAAATCCTATAACTAGGTAGATCTAGTTGATCTAACATATTACTCCTAACAGGGTAAGATCACGAGAAGTGATCAAAACTTGTAGCCCTAACAGGCAAACCTTTTCTATCTGCAATAGTGAAGAATTTGTGGGTGTCATCCCCACCACATTTTTTACCTTCTAACAAGGGTTTATGTATTACCAAAATACTTGTGTTATGTGATTGTCATATTGATTTCATGTTGTTTACTTACATAAGTTAAATGGATGATTGATTCATGCAATTAGATTCAAGTAATTTTGGTCGATTATCACTGTTTACAGTTATAAATCTTAAAGGTTTACAAGTGAAGTTTTTGAAGGTACTGATTCACCCCTCCCCTCTTAGGACCTATCTCTCCTAATTCCAATAGTTGATGTCTCATCAATTGTCAGATAAGTTTTGACTTGCAAAAGTACAGTATTACTGCCTAGCAAAGATGTGTCTATTTCTTTCTCAGCCTGTATATCTTCCTCGATTAATACTTGATTCTTAACTAGGTATCCTCTGTTATATCAACAATGTGTACTTCTAGTTCCTTCTGAATTTCCTCTACCTTAGGAGCTTCTGTCTCCAGAATGGGTGATTCCATTACATTTAGTTCTATTGCAGGCTCGACATCCTTAGATGTACTAGCACCTTTGTCTCCATCTTTGTCAATCAACAAACCAAACACGATCTTCCAAATCTTGATACTTTCTTGTACAGCATCCTCAACCTTGTGTTGAAGGATTGAATAAGCTCTGAGATTAGGATCAAATTTTGCTCGATGTTTTTCCACAATTTTTCTAATGTTGGTGTAATACCCAAAAAATGGGCTATAGGTTCATTAACCTCTATATCGACACATCAAACGGAATTGACATCAAAGTCCTAACCAAAGGCACATCTGCATATCATCGAATCCTAATTAATTATCTTAAATTCTGCATTGGGGAATATTCTTAGTAATATTCCTAATCATCATAATTATCTTTAATTTAATGATTATTTGGCGATAAATCTTATTTATCCTAAAGTTTGATTAATTGAATATTCTAAATATTTAATTAATTAGATTTAATACTGCCACTTAATTATTTAATTGAATTTAATTCCATTATTCCTAATTATGATATTTAATTTTGACAATAAATCCAAAATCTTACAAATAATTGATTAAATATTTTATTTAATTAATTAAATCATTTTGTCAATTTTTAATATTGTAATTTTGAATAAAAGTTTGAAAAATAATTGATTAACCCATAAATCAATTGTTTTATTTTTCAAAATCAGTTAAGTTGAGAATAAATCACTTTATTTATTTATTAATTAATAATTATCCATGTGCACAATCAAAGAGCAGTTAAACTCCAAATTAGAAAATCAATGGAAGTTATTGACTTTTTGGAACTCAACATCATTTTTTAGTTTTAAAGTTGATCTAAACTTCTAATTTGAGTTAAAAAGTTGTTTTTGCATGATTTGCATGTTTTTGTGAGTTAATTATTCTTTATAATCGGATAAATCAAAAATCAAGTTGAGTTTATTTGAGTGATTTATGGCTTTCTTCCATGCATCCCCAAAGCCCCGAATTTCTATAAATTAAGGCTTCAGCTCATCCCAAATCATCTCACAAGAATTGCGAACTCATGTTGGTGAATTGCTATCTAGAGAATCAAAGCTTATTACGAATCAAGGCTATTGTGAGATCAATTTGATTTTTACATTCATTTAGATTCATTTTCATATCATTGTTAGATCAATTTATTGCATATCAATTTCATCTTAGATTCTAGATTCATATCAGTTTTTATCATTCTTATTGCATCTAAAATAAAATAAAAATAGATTAATTGCATTCATATTTTATATTAGTTTTGCATTCAAATCCTTCATTTAGGTGTCATCAAGGTCACTGATCTCAATCACAATCTGAGAACATCATACTCGCACCTATTAGAAGGCAGTAAATCGTCTGGTTAGTTTAGCTTTCAATTCATTGCACGATTTCATTTTTGCTAACCTCTAATATTTTACTGAAGTGTTTTGTCTACAAATCAGGTACAAAATTCACACACATATTTCTGGCGCCCACCGTGGGGCAACCCACCTTTACATGCTAGTTTTGATTTTTTGGGGGAGCTAAAACCCTAAAGTTTCAAAGATTTAATTTTATCTCCCAAACGGCTTGAATTTTTTCTCTAAAATTTTTTTTTAAAGTTGGACACATATTAGGGAAGCTACAGTAAAAAATTTAGAATTTTTTGAGATTTTTTGAATTTTTAATAATTTTTTCTTGAAATTTTGGAAAAAATCAATATCTAACGCAAATCAGCATATTTTTTGGAAATTTTTATATTTTTGGAAATCTCTTTAAATTATATAGGGGGTCCATTCTTTTTATTTTAAATTTGGACATAATATAATAGCTCAAATAGTCAATTTATAAAAATTGGTCTGTTTTGGTAAAACGGGTCTCTAGAGCACAAATGAAGAGATTTTTCTAAAATTTTTACATTTTTGGAAAGCTCTCTATTTTTTTAGCAGGAGTATCTGTTCTAAATTTTTATTTTTGTGGCCAAAATCATATCAAAAAAATCAAATCTTATTGACTAGGTCAAATGCAGCAAAAAAATAAAATTTTGTGATGGGTATGCACTTATTTTTTTACATGGTTCAATGAATGATATGAGTTGTCATTTGGGTTAATTACTGGTTATTATTGCTGATAATAATTGATTTTTAGAGCTAACCCTAGGGTTTTCATAAGTTGAAGATATGTTGCATATCTTGTTTGCTTGTTTGCTTGTTTTCTTATCGGAGAGTTTGTTGCTTGCTTGTGCGGGATTGCTTAAAAAAGATACAAATCAAGTAAATATATACTAAGCACGTCATGATGATGTCAGGTATTCTACTTGTTCTAATAATATTTTGATTTGGACTTAAAATAAATCTTTCATGTGTCTAGCTTGAGTGCTTCTTTTCATGCTTTTGTTTTACACACTTGCATAATTGATACTAGGTTGTGACACCTTAGGTATTCATTTAAGCAGTCTTAGATACTTTTGATTGATCTAGATTGCTATCTTGGGTTATTGGACTTGCTAATCTTTCGGCCCCTCATTCCACCCCGTGGTTGCAATCTCAGTGCCATAAAAGGGAGGGGTCTAGAGGATAGAAGTGTTAATTGTTCCACCAAGCAACCCTTTTGTGCTTTTTAGAACTCACTTGTTTTCTAAGTTGTGGACTTGTTTTTAGCTTGTGTGAGGGGTTAATTGTTCCACCTTGTGGACTCACGTCATATTCTCTTTAAGTGTTAAGTTTTTCTCTTTCTACTTTTGGGTACTTTCGGTAGATTTACTTTTAGAAATATATCTGTGCTCACATAGTAATTAGGCCCTATGAACACTATTTGTGATTTTTGAGAGATTGGATTCCTAGTGAAATCCTTCTTGATGATAGAATCCTTGTAGGTAGGGAGGATACTTAGTGTGGTTCATGTTCTACTCGGTTAGTGCATCTTCTCTTATTGATCGATACATTCTCTCTCCAGAGAGGTTGATAGATCACGTGGGGTTGACATCACAAACCTTGGTGAAACAAACTTTGTCTTAGCGTGTCAGATTAATCTGCTTGCTTTGTCTAGGTTAAAAGTGAAAAGGTGTCAAACCCTTAGATTTGGAGCCAAGTCCCCTTGTGGTATACTATTGTGAGTCACCTTTAGAGAGGGTTAACTGTAGCGAACATTCCCTTCACAGGGCAAACTGCATTGACGGAACCTCAAGCGGTAATAGCCATTTTCACCATGGTAGTGATAGCTACTATATAAATGTCCTTGTGGAAGAAATCTTCACAGGTGTGGTTCATTGTTGGGTTGTCAGATCTCCCTAGCAGCTCCTGAAGATTAAGTTCTCAGACTGTGTCAAAACCCTGGTGCACCGGGATTGGAGTTCACCCCTTTGGATCATAAAATTTGCATAGTCAAACCATTACTAAAAACTCTAGTGAGGCCAAATTTTTATTTTCTAGGTTATATGTGCGTCATTGCAAAACATTTTGGAACATACACAATTAGCGCTTCTGACGATTAGAATGAATAAGTCACTTGATTGTTCATGCGCAAGGTTGCTTTTGCCCTTGTTCATTGTTTTTAGACATGCTTGAAATCACTTGCTTGCTATTTTACATGCTTATTTATCTATCTGGTTACTGAAAATGAACAAATCTGTTACAATCCTCAAATCTGGATAGTACAATTTGCAAACAATCTGAATCTAAAAACTCAAAATTTGCAAAATCTGAAGTAAAATTCTTTTCTGGAGTCAAAAGTCATCTCAGGAGGTCAAAAAGTCATACGAGTTTCTATCAAGTGTCGTTTCATTACTGCCCATCTGTCGTATGATAGATAACCCAGTGTCGTATGAGTCTTTCTGCTAGTCAAATTCAAAAAGTCAAATCATGCTAGCAACTGTTGTGTGAGTTTTGCAACTATCGTACGAGCTTTTCAACTGTCATTTCATAGCATACCCACTATCGTACAAGTCTACAGAGTGTCATTTGGGAAAAATTTTGAAAAGTTGTCAGAAAATGTTCAGAATTGCCAAATACTTAGCTTTTTCAGCCTAGTTCCAGAATCTATTGAACAAATCACTGTGTCAAGAATAGAGCAGTAGCTATTGAGAATCAGTACACATGTCTCAAAGAATCAGTACACATGAGGAAGAAATTCTGATCACAGCTATGATGAAGCAGATGCAAGCTATGCAAGTCAAACTTAACAAACTTGAGAAAGAAAAGGAACCTAAAGAGTTCTCCATGGAAGCTCTATGTCCTTTTCCATTTGATAAAGACTTGTACATGTCACCATTCCCCCAAATAGAATTTGAGCAATGTGATAATCCTTATGATACCTCTTCCACGGAGAGTGACACATCCATCTTTGGAGACTATGATGACTATGATGATGGACAATATAATGTTACCTATGACACCTCTATTCCTAAGAGTCCTCCTCGTCGTGTGTTCCTGCTTACTAAAAATGGGATGTCACATTGGATAGATTGTGATGGTGATCCATATGATTCTGATTTTGAAAAAGACTTTGATGATTTTTGTGAACAATATCTTGATTATGATCCATCTACTACTACTGAGGACTATAAAATGCATCGTGCTAGCTTGAAGCATCAATATTATAAGAATCCTTCTCCTAAGGACTCTCCTGTTGAAAATAAAGATTTTCTCAAGCAAGATCATGTTAATGTTGGACCTTTGTCTTGTGATGGTTCCCTTCCATCCCCTACTTCCTCCAATACCCGTACATTTCCTAAAGTTTTCGAGTCTTTCAAATCTTTCACAGAACTTTCATCCAATGAAAGTCTTGATACTTTTCATACAATTCCCTATAGTTATCCTCAAGGACTACCCCTTGAAGAAACTCAAGCTAACCTTCACTTGGCTACCAATACTTTTAATAATGCTAAACCTAAAGAGCCTAAGCTTTCATATGCTATAATTCCTACTTCAGCTAGTCCTCCACCATCTCTTCCAAAGTCTTCCATACAATCCCAACATGCTTCCTTGTCCTTAGAAGTGGCTCCATGTCAAGAGGACTCCAGAAATGATAAAGAAAAGAACATAAAGAAAGATCAAGATCAAGAACCCTCCATGTTGTCCACTCCTTTTCACGATGTCTCTTATCAGCCTCAAGGTTCTTTTGATCCTGCACACCCTTTTTCATGCATTCCACCATGTCTTAAGTCTTCTCCTAAGCAAGATCAAGCTACTACTTACACTGTTGAGCTTATTGACAATCAAAATAACCTTACTACACTTTCACTTTCCAAAGATGATACTTCCATTAAGGTTGGTAAAAATGGTGTTGTTCCTTCCAATGTTAAGCCTATTGAAAATCAAGAGAAAAATTATGTGCTTATCCTATCCAAAGATCCTTATCAAGATCAAAGTCTTCTATCTTCTTATTCTACCACTCCATGTTCACTTCCACTTACTACAAAGGGCTTCACGTCTTCCTTCCATCTTGGGTCCTTATGTCCCTTCACTTTCCCCTCCTAACTCTCCTAATTCACCATCCATCTTGGATCCTTACGTCCCTCCATCTCCTATCTTTCCTCAAGATCAACATAGATGCATACCCTTGAATCCTTTTCATCCACCCACCCATCTAAACCAGTCATATCCTCCTTCTTCTTCCACAAGTCCCAAGTCTTTTGGAAGTAACTTGAATGTTCAATATAAGAAAAAGAAGCAATACAAGAATCCATCAAAAAGAGAAGATCACCATGTCTCCTCTAAATGGCATGGAGGCATAAAGTCAAAAGAGATATCTAAGAAAAAAACTACAAGACAAGTATGGGTTCCAAAATCCATCATTAAAGATATTCTCTCTAGATCATCAAAAAGAAATGAAAAGCCTATAGCTATATGGATTCCACAGTCTCTCTTGAAAGAGTCTTGTGTTGAGCAACAAGTGAAGTTGACATTCAAGCTTCCAAAGACTTCCACTTCATCTTCTTCCAAAAATATTCTTCCATTCCATGTGCCTAAACCACAACCTCTGCTATCCATTCACCATATTCCTTCACGTATTCCTTCATTCACATTTCCTCCACCCTCTCGCCACCCTTCAAAGTGTGTGTTGATGTTGATATTTCCTTCCTTTCCATTTACCCTTTCACAATCCTTCCATTCATTATCCTTCTACCTTCTATCATTTTTCCTCATTTGTCTATTCCTCTTATCTTCCAACCTCACTCGCTTTACATAAAACTTTATCCTCCATTTTTCTCTTCCATCTCCCTTTCCCTATCAGCATCTTTGAGCGTATCATTTTGAATCCTTGGCATATCATGGTTTATCCTTTCAAGGAGCATTATCTAAAAAGCTTGCCTTCTTCCAAAAAATAAAAAATAAAAAAATTTGAAAATGTGTCGTGGTGGAAATTTGGAAACAGGTGCCTTGGTAGCAAAAGTAAAGAGAAATAAATTCATCCTATGGTGAAAACCACTCCCTTGTGGCACCTTGGATAAGTACCATGATGAAAACCTGGCAATCAGGCATCATACGTAGTTCTTCTACATATTTCATCCATTTCATCTTCTCTCTTTGATCTTGACAATGTTGATCTATACACGAACATTTGGCTATTTTGTGAGCTATCTTATGATGATCTTGTTTTCATTCCTTTCCTATTTAGCCTTCATATTTATTTTTCTCCATTCATTCTAGTCTTTCGCTATCATTTCCCCTTTGGTCTTGATCTAATAAAATAAAATAAAAAGAGTAAAACACAGTGCTATGAAACCTCTTGACATGTCTACTCTTTTGGACTACATCCTTTCCTTCTTTGGCACTATGCTTTTATGACTTATCCTATGCTGGCCTTTCATTGCTTGTCCAAATGTGCTTTATATGACAATTTTTCCCTAGCTTGAGTATTCTTGAGGATTTTTCTCTTGAGGATTTCTTCCCTTTATTCTCCTTCATTCTCTTGTCTTCCATCTCTTCCACTAGCTTGCCAATCCCTCTTGTTCTCCACCTTGTTAGACATTGGGACTGCATGATATGATCTTGCTTGGGAGTTTGCAATGGAAAAAGATGCTATCAAGTATACCAAGTATCTGAACAAGTATAAGAACAAGTACTAGAACTAGTATCAGAACCAGTATTAGAACCAGTATCAGAACACCTACTGGGGCTACACCTTTCACTTTAGTTTATGGGTCTGAAGTAGTACTACCTATTGAGGTTGAAATCTCATCACTAAAAATTAGAATGCATGGTCTAGTAACTGATGATGACTATAGAGTGTCTAGCTTGCAAGAACTTGAACTACTAGATGAGTGCAAACAAGCAGCGTATGATCATCTCAGAGTACATATCAGAAGAGAATGTCTAGAGGCTACAACAAGAAAGTCAGACTCAGAGAATTTCAAATTGGTGATCTAGTCTTGAGAGAGAATCCTAAAAATCAATCACATCGAGAACGCAAGGGGAAGTTTGAACCCAATTGGCTGGGCCCCTTTGTAATCACTACTACTTTTGGCTCTGGTGCCTATCAACTCTCAACGACTAAAGGAGAACAGCTTCGAGAACCAATCAACATTCTCCATTTGAAGAAATTCTATGCCTAAGGCATTCAGTCTATGGTAAAATATCCTGAAAAAATCTTGAAAATTAGAAAATGTCTTGAAAAAATGAACATCTTGGTAAAAACCTAGCAATAGGCACCTTGATGATTCACAAAAAAAGCAAAAAATTGAAAAAATTGAAAAAATGAAAAATACAAAAAAAAATGGGAAAAAAAAAAGTGCCTTGGTGAAAACCTGGAAACAGGCGCCTTGGTAGCAAAAATAGAATCTCTGCCAAGATGGTGAAAACCTGGCAAACGGGCACCACTTGTTTCAAAATGCTCCATCTATTAGTGCAATCTTGGTCTTTCCTAGCTTTCAGTCTTGCTTTAGTTTGTACATATCTCCTGGTTTGTTTCTGCATTCCTGTTATTCAATAAGTCAGTTTGTACACCAGTCAGCTCAAGCGTCTGTATCCTATCAATGCTTAACACTTGGGGGCAATCAATGTCAAATCCTATGGTCTCTAGTATATCTTAGATGTATCATATCCAGTCAAAGTCCTTTGAAGCTTCATGTGAGTCAGTCAGTCAGTCTTGTCTCCAGAAAGGATTTTGCATCAACAATGCAATCAAACATCAAAACTCAACTGAAAATAATCTATGCTTTTTTACATGCTTTTATCTACGTGTATGCTTACTGATTCGCATTGAGATTTTTGCATATTATGTCCTTTCAAGCTCTTCGATGATGTCCTTTACAGGATTTAGAGAGTGATGACTGGGGGCATAATCTTTTCTTTATTTTTTGCTTGTATGTGAAAATCTAACAACTTTGGAAATTCTGGATTGAAATGGTGTCTGATTGTAAGAGCCTCTATCTCAAATTGGATGGCCATGCATACCTCGACCATTGATACCCAGAAGATTCAAGAAATTTTTGATCTAACTATTATCTTTTTGAGTGAGTTCTTTCTCCTCTTGTGAAACGCGATCTTACCTAAGGATGTGAATGATAAAGGGTCACTACGGGTAATTCACACCTGATTTAGAATGATCTCTTGACTGTTTGATGTGTTTGAACACAAGGCATATTCAGGTCATCATGACGTTTATGTTTTGATACTTATACAAATTTCTATATCAAAATGGACATGATATTCAGGTTATCCTGGCATTTGTGCCTTGGTGCTTATATCTAATCTGACGTTCCGAAAACAAAATCAATATTCATATGTCCATGGTTGCCTAGCCAGTGGTGTTGTATTGATTCTTGTGCATACAAATCGATATTCATATGTCTATGGTTTCATAGCTAGTGGGCATTGTATTGATTTATCCGGTTACCTAAAAGTTCAATGATGATAACAAATCGACATATGATCAGTGAGTAGGTCCTAGGTCTTAGGTTGCATTTCATTCTGCATTTCATTTTTCATCTTTGCATGATCTCATAATGATTAAATGAACTTCAATGCTTAAACGATTCTTCAAATCGCATCTTCAAATCTAACAAGAGTCAAATCTCACATGAAGGTTCCTCCAACAAAACAACAAGTAGAATCCTTTTTCGGGATCAAAATCAAAATCTGAGATTGGTTATATTATTAATAACTACTTGCATAATCAACCTTCAATCATAGTAGAAATCCATTTTTCAACTTAACTGATTATCTTCCATCAAACTATCAAAATTTCAACCATGGTCAACTCATGGTCAAACCTAGTCAAACTTGGTCATCTGGACCTCTAAACGATGCAGAATGCATTCCCAGACGTGTTTAACCACTTCTCAAATCAATTAACATGCTTCTAAACTATCAACGCTGATTTCAATTTTAATCCCAAAGGGGGCATGGTATTGCACATCATTCAAAGTCTGTAATCTAATTTGAAATAATATCTTTACTAAAATCATATCTTTCCTTAGTAATCAAGACAACAACCACGTCTAGTTACTGATTCATCAAAAAAAAGAAACCTCATCACTTGGGGCAAATCAATCATTGCTCGGGGCATATCAGATTCATCGAGATCCATATCAATCTGGTATTCTCTTAATCTTGTAAATTGTATTAGTTTTTGCAACTATCGGTTCAATTGTGTTATTTCCTTGATTCTTCGGTAACTGAAGGGTTCAAATGTGATACCTACGTGATTCTTCTAAGGACAATCAAGTTTGGAATCAGTCACTCACTTCTTCATAATCATAAGGTTTGGAATCAGGTGTTTTGACACTTCTTTGCAATCATTGGTTCATTACTTTTATAGTTTCCATTATCTTTGGTCATTCAGGACCTAATATCTTCGAATCTTTCAATCAATCTTTGTCTCATATCATAGTTTTTGTTTCATATCAATTGCAATCTCATATCAGATCATCAGTTTCAAACATCATACACAGACTGTCTTTGAACCACTGCGCTTCGCATAGTAATTCAAAGAGGGGCAAAATGTAATATCCCAAAAATGGGCTATAGGTTCATTAACCTCTATATCGACACATCGAATGAAATCGACATCAAAGTCCTAACCAAAGGCACATCTGCACATCATCGAATCCTAATTGATTATCTTAAATTCTGCATCGGGGAATATTCCTAGTAATATTCCTAATCATCATAATTATCTTTAATTTAATGATTATTTGGCGATAAATCTTATTTATCCTAAAGTTTGATTAATTGAATATTCTAAATATTTAATTAATTAGATTTAATACTGCCACTTAATTATTTAATTGAATTTAATTTCATTATTCCTAATTATGATATTTAATTATGACAATAAATCCAAAATCTTACAAATAATTGATTAAATATTTTATTTAATTAATTAAATCATTTTGTCAATTTTTAATATTGTAATTTTGAATAAAAGTTTGAAAAATAATTGATTAACCCATAAATCAATTGTTTTATTTTTCAAAATCAGTTAAGTTGAGAATAAATCACTTTATTTATTTAATAATTCATAATTATCCATGTGCACAATCAAAGAGCAGTTAAACTCCAAATCAGAAAATCAATGGAAGTTATTAACTTTTTGGAACTCAACATCATTTTTGAGTTTTAAAGTTGATCTAAACTTCTAATTTGAGTTAAAAAGTTGTTTTTGCATGATTTGCATGTTTTTGTGAGTTAATTATTCTTTATAATCGGATAAATCAAAAATCAAGTTGAGTTTATTTGAGTGATTTATGGCTTTCTTCCATGCATCCCCAAAGCTCCAGATTTCTATAAATTAAGGCTTCAGCTCATCCCAAATCATCTCACAAGAATTGCGAACTCATGCTGGTGAATTGCTATCTAGAGAATCAAAGCTTATTGCGAATCAAGGCTATTGTGAGATCAATTTGGTTTTTACATTCATTTAGATTGATTTTCATATCGTTGTTAGATCAATTTATTGCATATCAATTTCATCTTAGATTCTAGATTCATATCAGTTTTTATCATTCTTATTGCATCTAAAATAAATAAAAATAGATTAATTGCATTCATATTTTATATCAGTTTTGCATTCAAATCCTTCATTTAGGTGTTGTCAAGGTCACTAATCTCGATAACAATCTGAGAACATCATACTCGCACCTATTAGAAGGCAGTAAATCATCTGGTTAGTTTAGCTTTCAATTCATTGCATGATTTTATTTTTGCTAATCTCTAATGTTTTACTAAAGTGTTGTGTCTACATATCAAGTACAAAATTCACACACACAGTTGGCAGGGGTGAGACTTGATTCTACTTGTGCGAAGGTGCTCTCTCTTATTTGTTTTTCTGTATTAAGAGCATATTCCCATTTTTGTGCAACCTTATTGCTTAACTCCTTAGGGATTTGGTTCTCCAACTGAATAGGTAACATCTTGAAAGTGCAAAGCATTTCAATAATAGCATCTTCAACTTTTTCTTTCTCTCCTATACTCAAACTTCCAAACTTTAATTCTTTCAAGTCATCCACTCCTGCAGAGTTTGTGATCTTGTGGCATATGTCATCCATAGTAGGTTTAACATCTTGCAATGCAATCTTCTTCTTCACCTCTTCATCACTTTCAGTTTCTTCATCATCTTCTTGTTCCAACACAAGTTTCCTTCTAGGCCTTTTGTTAACCTTACTTGGCACTGCCTTAGGCTGTGTAGGTTTTCGTTTACTAGATCTAGGGGATTTCTTAGGAGTCTCAGCAGCTACTCCCCTTGTTCTATGCCTTAGCACAGGTGTCGATGACACTTTAGGTTTCAGTATTCTTTTCTTGGTTGGGGTCTCGGCAATTACTGATTTCTTTCCTTTCTTCCTTTCTACATGAGTCTCTTCTTCATCTTTCTCACTGTCACTAGATTCACTTGGTTCATCTTCTCCTAGTCCTTGGGTTAATTCTAGTGGTGCATCCTTTTCCATTTCTTCCACATATTTCTCCAAATTCTTTACTATTTTCTTTCTTTTCCTCTCTAAAGGTGCAGCCATTAAACCCATAGAGATTTTAGATTTGGCTTCTTCGTATGTTCCAAAGTAGGGTGCCTTACTATCAATTTCTTCAACTAAGAGGGCTATTATAGCAGCAGTAGCTTCATCTATATTAACTTCATAGGGTAGTGGCATGAGCCATGAAACCCTAGGAAGAACTGCTTGTGCATAAGTGAAGTTTGTGTCAACTAGAAAACATATATCCTTGCTGTACTTTTCAACTAATGACACAGGGACTCTACTACTTGTTCTCATTTTCTTCTTAAATTCAACAAAATAGTTGTCCATCACACCATTAAAACTATCTCCTATCTGACCTATGAATTCACTGAATTGAACAGTAATGGGTCTCTTCTTGTCCCATATCACACCTCCATGAGTAGGAAAACACTTTTGTATATAAAAGAATAGACAGATTAGCAAAGAACCAAACTTACACATTGAATTCTTTGCAGTCTGGATTGAGTTAAGGTTATCAGTAAGCTGAGTTAGTTGGAGCTCGGCAAGATCATACGTGTGTCCTTTCTTAATGATTTTCCATGCCTGGTCCACTGCCATGCAGGGGACGATGTCCAACTGACTGGATTCGTAGAATTTTTGCAAGATAACCCTAACAACAAAGTCAATTTCTAGATTTTTTATGGTGGAGATCATCATTCTATGCTTGTTCCATACTGCTTGTGTGTTTTCCTAAATGTATTCTTTTCTTGAACACTTCATTGTCCTTTTTCCTTGAATCGTAGGGTATCCAGTAACTTGTTAGATCATTTCCTTTGTTATCTTCACGGGTCCATCTTCCAGCCATAGTTGCATATCATGTACTCGACTCAACACTATTTTTATCCATTCAACTTTGAAATTCTGAGGGAAATCTAGGGCATGCACTAACCCTTGTTCGGAAACTATTTTGTACTCTGGCTTCAACACTCCATTATCACATAATTTATCATACGCCTCCCTGATCTCGTAATCTCCAATTTTTCTAATTTTGCACATGTAACATGACCTAATATCATTCATTATCAACACATTCTCTGGAATTGAGGATAGGGTGTCAAACAAATCTCCTTTTATTGCGGTTTCCAAAATTGCCCTAAACATCTATGGCTTTCAAACTTTGTTTCTTACCAATTATGCGTTGAAAACTTCCATCCCTTGTTTCTTCATTGTAGCAGATGATGATGATGCCATTTTAATTTAAAATTTTTGAAAAGAAATATTTTCTCGGTAATGTACCTTTTCTCATACGTGTCCTGTAGATGATTTTTGCCGACGGCACACTGTAGAGATTCAAAATCATCTTTGACTAACTAGTTGCATGCACTCTAAATCACTCAAAGAAATCTCAATTCACTTGGTGAAATGAAATAGGTGGTAGCTTTCCACTTTATAGATTCCAAAAAGTAGAATTAGGGCCTCATAAATGCTCCGTACAAAATTTCTAAGTGGAATACAGTTGTCTCAGAAAAATCATGCTAACCTCGGCTAACATAAGCTCGGTATATATAACCGTTACGACACAACTCAGTTTATATAGCATCTTGGCCACAATAGGTGCTCGGCATACATTAATAACTCAGTCAAGACACTGACACTTGGGATGAAAAAGGAAATTTTCTATTTCTCTCATATATGTCCTAATGCATCGTTATCTATGCAGATTGGACTTCTACTCAATCTTTATGTTAGGAACTGATGTAAAATAAAGCTTTGTAAGATTCAATTCCAAACATACCTTCTTTACTTAATTAGAAGAAGTGTGATCACCTGATCCATCAGATTGGGTGACCTCATATGTGTTGGCTTCACTTGTGCTTACTTCTTCTTTCTTCTTCCATGTCTTGTCCATCTGATTCTTCAATTTTTCACGGATATCTTCATTCTGATTCTAATCATTGCTAGGCATAGGTGATCTACAATCTTTCTTTAGGTGACCTATCTTATTACACTTGTAACATACCATGCTTCCATTCATCCAACTTTTGGATCTACCTCTGAAATGAGTCTTCATACAATTTTCTCCAATGTGTCCATATTTACCATAGTAATGACAGTTGTAACAAGTGTTATAATCCCAATTGTATGAGTTATTCTTCACAGGTGACTTAGTTTGTGCATTTAATGCCCATCTTGGTTTAGATCTGCATTCAAATGCTCTATGTCCATACTTCTGACAGTTGAAAAAATTACCTTGAAACTTAGGTGAGGTAGGTGGATTACTAACCTTAGACCTACATTCATGTGTCTGATGTCCATGTTTCTTACAGTTGAAGCAATGCCCATTGAATTTAGGTTTATAATCAAACTTACCATGTTTGCTTCTGCATATGTTGGTTGTATGTCTTGGCTTTCCACAGTGATGGCATGTGGGCTTGTTGTTCTTTGGTTTAGCATTCTTCTATTCTCCATTCTTTCATGATTCTCCTTCTTCAGTAGATGATGCATGTTCATTCAGTCCAAGTCCAGATCTATCATCAGATCTTCTAGGTGACCTTAACAGTTCTTCAAAATATTTTATAGCTTCATTAGGTTTGTTCATCCTTTCATTGATTTCCTTTTCGGATCTTAATGCATTCCTCAATTGATCATTCTCAGACCTTAGTTGGTTGATTTTCATATCTTTCATGCCCAACTCTTGATTAACCAACAATATTTGATTTACCATGTCCAGTTGATTATTAGTCAACCTTTACATGTCACTTGTCCTTTCATCTAGTCTCATTGCAATTTGGCTTTTGTCTTCTTCAGCCATTGTCTTATCATCTTTAGCTTTCTTTTTCTGCTCAACCACTTCACAAAGTCTGACAGATTGAATTTTTTGTTCTCTCTTTAGATTCTTGATGTCATCATTCAGTATGGTATTTTTCTCTAGTAGCTCTTTTATGGCTTTGTCACTTTCTGTAGAGTTTCCATTATCAAATAATCCAGTGGTATCTTCTTCTTGATACTGTGATCCATTTTGCTTAATAGCAATTTCTGTCCTTTTGCTCAAGGATTTCTTCAGTTCACTTCTGGCTGCTTCTAGTTGTTGTCATTTACATCAATCTTCTGGTTCTCTATGACCTTTCCCAACTAATAGAATTCCATCTCAAGATATTTTTCTTCAAGTGGTTAGACTTTCTATGAGAAGCCTTGTAGCTCTGATACCAATTGTTAGAAATATAATTAGGAAATGTGATACTGAGAGGGGAGGTGAATCAGATATCACCTACTAAACCATTTCCATATGAATGAAACATTTGCATAGCATCACCAATTCTTAATCATAACAAAATAACTAACATACTAAGTAGCATCCATGAAAGTACTCATAACACAATAATTTTGGTTACCTAGAAACCCTTGAAAGGTAAAACTAGGGTGGGGAGGACACCCACAAATCTTCACTACTGCAGTAATAAATTTTCCTATTAGGGCTTACAAAATTTGATCAAAACATGATCTACCCTGTGAGGGGTATGCCCTATTAAGAGCTAAAAAGACTTATACAATCTACCTTGCTAAAGGATTTGAAACTTACAACAAACTAAGCACTCAGTTAAGAGATTACAAAAAGTTTGTTAGGACTACTCAGTTAAGAGATGTACTCTGATACACTGGTTAGAATGTCTTAGTACCTGATCTTTCAATTTACACTGTATGCAGATTATAGATCTTCTCTTTACTGTATGTATTGATCTCTTCTATCAGATTTATCTTTATTCTATCCTTTCACTGCTTAGCTCGGTCACTAAATCCTGTTTGAATGCTTCACTTCACTGAATGTGCCTCACTGCTCATTCCCTTCACATTTGCTATCTTTCACTCTTACTCTTCTTACTCTTACCACATTTTAGGGTTTAGATCTTGACCTTATATAATAACAAAACATCTTCATGATTCAAGATCTACGGTTTAGATTAATTCCTTTTTCCACTTAAGCCTTACTTATTTTTTATTGGCTCTAGGTATTACATAGGGATCAATGATTGCTAAATAGATGCGTAATTACCTCTATAATTATCTCAACAAACAAAATACAAAACATGAATGTCTCCCAAAATGATTTACCTCAATCACTGTTCCATAACAAACTCTTATGTCATTCCTGGCTAACTCGGCAAATGCAGTTCCTGATACTTGACATTCACTGTACTCGGCATATGTTGATATCTCTAGCGCTCGGTAATCCTTTCATATATGACTCAGAAAAAATAGACTCGGCATACTACAAAAATACATAGTGACCATACGTTTACTCAGCAGTACTACTGCTCGGTAAGTATACATTACATAGCTTGGCCTTTACATAATGACTCGGTCGCAATGATGACTGACCGGCATTGCCTAGATAAATGACTAAGTGTGGGTCACTAATAGTCAAGAAAACTATAGAGATCTACATATTTTTCATGCATGTTAGTTAAAATGCAATTAATGCAATTAATTTACATTTCATACGTGTAGTTAAAATCAATTATTGTATTTAAATGTCATAAGCTAAAAGAAATTAATCTCACTAATTTTTCATAGGTAATCTAACTAATGTCCTAAGTAATTTCAAAGAATAAGAAGAGCATATAAAAATTACATAAGAACATACTATTGAACCATGAAAAGGGGATGTCATAATTAATCTAACTAATGTCTTAAGGGGATGTCTTAAGGGGACATACATAAAAGCATGTACATAACAAATGAAATAAAAGCATCTAGAACTAGACATATGTACAAACTATTGAACCATCAATGCATACATAAGAACATATAAAAATTACATAAGAATGTACTCTTGACCCTTGAAAGCATACATAACAACATGCGTAAAAGCATTTTATTCTCACTAATTTGTCATAAGTAATATAACTAGTAAGAAATCTAGCTAATGTCATAATTAATCTAGCTAATTTCTTAAGGGTATGTCTTAAGGGGACATACATAAAAGCATGTACATAAAAAAAAGACATAAAATCATTTATAACTACATATGTAAAAACTATCGAACCATCAAAGCATACATAAGAACATATAAAAATTACATAAGAACATACTATTGAACCATCAAAGCATACATAACAACATTCATAAAAGCATTTTATTCTCACTAATTTGTCATAAGAAATCTAACTAATGTCTTAAGGAGATGTCTTAAGGGGACATACATAAAAGCATGTACATAAAAAAAGAAAAAAAGCATTTATAACTATATATTTAAAAACTATTGAACCATCAAAGCATACATAACAACATATAAAAATTACATAAGAACATACTATTGAACCATCAAAGCATACATAACAACATGCATAAAAGCATTGAACCAAGCATGCATAATTATATATATCAAAGTATTATTGTCCAAGCATGCATAATTGAACCAAGTATGCATAATTATATATCAATGCATATCCAATATCTAATACATCAAATATGAGTTTAAAGCTACAAAAAACACAAGTTCAAATGTGAAAATATGAAAGCTACAAAAAACAAGTTTAGCTTAGAGCTCTTGATACATATAATTTGATCCTCTCTATCTTTTATTATCTCCAAAAAAAAATTCATGTTCTTCAATAAGAAACCTCCACTTTTGGTTGCCACATCCTCTTTTTGGCAATGTCTCAAATTGGAACTTTGTCGCTATAACCAGGCGATTGTAATGTAGAACTTTTTGTCCAAGCATATATTCAATAAATTGAACACCATTTTTGTCTATCTTTGTTTGCTGATAATATGTGCCTTTAATGACAACTGAACCCATTGGATATGACTGTCCATCACCATCTATAGTTACTTCTGGCAACTTGTATTTTTCTTTCGTCCATCTTAGTAGATAATAATCTACACTTTTCGCATTGTTAGGATCCAAAACCGCAAAAAAAATATCACCTATGTACAAATGGATGTAATTTTGAAAAAAAAAAAAAAAAGGATATTTAATTTGATCATCACTTGTGATAAATTAAAATTAATCAAAAGAACATGTATGTGTACACACCTGTAACAACTAAATCAGAAACACATTCAAAATCAACTGAATATATAGGATCATGAATGTTTATGTCAATGTCATCATCTTCATAAGGAGGCATTCGAATCAACTCCTTCATATCCCATCGTGAAACATATCCATTTACAATATTCTCACATTGACTCATTGGATTGTCCTCAACACAATCATCACAAAAGCATGATTTTTCTCTTACTTGAATCAATGGAGGCCTGTGTTGTCCTGTACTCATCACTTGGTGTAAACTTTTGATACCACTAATTCTTTGAAAATTGCAAGGATTGGATCGATCTATATCTTTGCACATTTTTAGATCAACAATTATGATAAAAGTGAAAAGCACATGATTCAAAATTTTAAAAGAATTTGAACAAAATATTTTACCTTTCACTTCCCAAAAATAACATTTATTGCATTGGGTGTCTTGACTAGAAAGATGACTTTGGCACCATTCAAAAAATTTCTTCGCATTCTCTATCATTTTACTTGTACATTTATGAACTATTAGTTTAAAGCAAATGGATCTAGAAGCTTCTTTTGACATTATATTACTTGAACACCATTTGTGTACCTAAAAGTATATGTTGGCGAAGTGCACACTTTACACATGCTCGTGCTCCATTGTGCTCCCCTTTTCCATGTCCACTTTCAAAGAAGTTCCACAAAAACTTAACATTGTGTCTAGCATGTTGCATGGCTAGCCACTTAAAGGCTTTTGCATATTTAAATTGTCCTACTTCATGATAAATTTGTACACATGTATGTAAGATCATTAAATATAACATTTATCAGATTGAAATTAAATAACTTAGATAAAAATTTACATTTAATAACTTAAAGATAAGAATGAAAATGAATTGAAATACATGTACTTACATGCACAACCATTGAAGACCAAATCTAGTGTTGTGAAGACTTTATCCCATGATTCGTAAGATCTTCAACAAATATTACAAAATAATGAGCCACGTAGCTCCTATCATGAACTCTATCATCATTGATATAGAAATGAACCTCTTTGATGATAATGCATTCATTTTGATCAATACTTTATATCTCATCCAAATCAAATTGTGTGTGTCTATAGATCACTTGTATAAATATCGCAACTTGTTCAGAATGATAATATTGACCTCGAAGCTCCAATTGAGGGGAAAATGTATAGTTCTCAGAGAAATCTACAATTGAAAGAATACAACTAGGTGGAAAACATTTTTTGGAATCACAAAACTGTTTAGCTTTCCATCATGCACCATGACAATGTTGGATATGCAGATATATCATAGTACGAAATCTAGTCATAAACTCAAGGTAGGGAAATTCACTCTCCTTCGATGCATTTTTTTTGGATTCATCTCTTGTCTTAGTTCGGTATGTCTTATATTCAAATCTCTTCCACTAAACTAGCGTTGAAACATTAGGGTAAGAGTTTGGAGTTGGGAGCAATTCTGTGAAAGTATGCGGGGTGGAAGATTTGGAATCCAAAACGGGCACCCGATTTTCACAAATCAGGCACCCGTTTAGTTTCGGGAGCCCGATGCATTTTCAAAAATTGGGCACCCGTTTAAAAATCGGGCACCCAAAGCAAAACAGGTGCCCGATTTGAACAAATCGAGCACCCGTTTTGAAAATCTTTTTTTTTTTAACTGATTTCTTGTCATTTTCATCTTCAAGAAAATGGGATCACATTTAGCATAGCTCGGGTGCCCAGTTTAGCTTCCCCTGTCAACCCCATCTACCATTTTTTTCGTGTTCCAGGTACGTACTATTATTTTTTATTATTTTTTTATGATTTTTGTCATTAAAAATTGTAGTTTCAAGTTATTTTTAATTTAAAAACATAGTTTAATGTTGTTTTCAAATTTATTGTATAAATTTAATTATATTTTATCTTTCAAGTAGTTCTTTTTTATTTCAATTTAATTTGTAAATTACCATACTAAAGTAGAAAACTGGTAAAATTTAGGTACACAAAATTAAATTACAAAATGCTACGTAGAAAACCAAAACCCTAGTTAGTAAAACAGAAACGTAGACCTATAACAAATTAAATTATGAAACCCTAAACTTAGAAAATCAAAATATAAATTTAGAAAACCAAAACATAAATTTAGAAACTCTCTCTCTCTCTCTCTCCTCTTAATTTAAAAACATAGTTTAATGTTGTTTTCAAAATTATTGTATAAATTTAATTATATTTTATCTTTCAAGTAGTTCTTTTTTATTTCAATTTACTTTGTAAATTATTGTACTAAAGTAGAAAATTGGTAAAATTTAGGTATACAAAATTAAATTACAAAACCCTACGTAGAAAACCAAAACCCTAGGTAGTAAAACAAAAACGTAAACCTATACAAAATTAAATTACAAAACCCTAAATTTAGAAAATCAAAATATAAATTTAGAAAACCAAAACATAAATTTAGAAACTCTCTCTCTCTCTCTCTCTCCTCTTAATTTAAAAATATAGTTTAATGTTGTTTTTAAAATTATTGTATAAATTTAATTATATTTTATCTTTCAAGTAGTTCTTTTTTATTTCAATTTACTTTGTAAATTACCGTACTAAAGTAGAAAACTGGTAAAATTTAGGTATACAAAATTAAATTACAAAACCCTACGTAGAAAACCAAAACCCTAGGTAGTAAAACAAAAACGTAAATCTATACAAAATTAAATTACGAAACCCTAAACTTAGAAAATCAAAATATAAATTTAGAAAACCAAAACATAAATTTACTTCGAACCAAAACATAAATTTAGAAACTCTCTCTCTCTCTCTCAAGTTTTAATTATTTAAGTCATTCAAGTTGTAAGGTAAAATATATTTTACAGTATGTTAATTGTAAATTATCATGTTTTTATATGTACGCAAATTGGCAATATGGATGATTTTCACATTGATGAGCTTATAGGTCAGCATGCACCACCACCTCCTCCACCTCCCCCTCCACCTCCACCTCCACCTCCACCTCCACTTAGAGAGTTAAGAGATAATATTAGGAGAAATGTAGAGGCAATCATGAGAGATATAAATATTATTAGGAATGATCCCTATCCATCTGCCCAGCTATTACGCCTTGCAGATAGCATGCAAGGCATAGTAGATTTTGTACACACATTAGACTACGAGATTGATAGTTTTGAGTCATGGAGGGAGAGTATATGTGTATATTATGTTGATGGCCTCTCTTATAAAGAGGTTAATAAATTAAAATTTACAAAAATTCATTTGGCACACTATTTTTTGAACCCTACAACAGGTGAGCAGATACTTGGCAAGAAGCCACGTATTTTGATTAGATGGTGTAGACACCCCGGCATAGCAGAGCATTTTTGGGAGAGGTGGTGGATGGTATTTGACCATCCACCACATGCTAATCATGAGGTCCCACTTTATTTTTTGAAGAAATTATGGGCTGAGTTTGAATTGGGTAAGAAACCTAATTATTTTGACATGAGAGCATTTCAGGGGGTTGGTCGGGGCATGCCACAAGATAGGCCAGGGGCCAAATTGAGTGACAAAACTAGAAATCATGTGCGCAATGAGCCCCTTGTTCCTCTTCCATCTCATGTGTTAGTGAACAGTTTTGTCTTCACTGAAATTCCTTCACAACTGACTCTTAGATACCCAGATTTAGAAGACAAACTACACTAACAACTGGAAAGGCTATCATGAGATTGATAGCTTTCCGAGCTGAATTGTGAGGTATAGCTCCCTCTTCAATGATATTTAATAAATTAAATAACTAGTTATTTCTTTAACCTGAAGACACGAAGGGTTTCTAACATTCACCCATCACATGGAATGAATCCGAATATCAGATATTCAACTAAAGAAAGAGAGAAAAACTAGATAACAGCCTCAAGACCATTTATCAAGTCTTTCACCTAATAGAAGAAGTAAGAGGGAATAAATAATTCATTTAGTGGATGATGAGTTTATGAACCGACTGATTCACAATCACATAAGTACTTGATATAATAATGCAGAACTGTATTCAAAATAGGAAGAAAAGACTGCATAATCAATTTCAACTAGGAAATAAATACTCAGACCTCAAGATCTGACATAAATATACTCCTCTTTAATCTGAAAACATAACAAAATAACCATAGGATTGCTTTGCCCCTGCTATTACAATCAAGTTGCAAAAAGATGAAAATGTATCCTCTTTGTCTCCCTTTGTTACAATTAAAATAATATTCCCCCCTTTCCCCTGCAGCTATAGAACCCAGCCAGAAAAAGAAGAACCTGCTCCTAATCTTCTTGCTATCTATTTAACACTTGACCATTCCGGTAATGTTTTGGTTACCAGCATAACCATTTCTTGGTCAGCTCTTCTTTTGAAGATTACCTTTTATATTCACCTTTGGGGATTATCCTCATATTCCCTTTATGCAGCCCTTTTTTTTGAAGACATAGTGGTTTCTAGACTTTTCATAAAAACAAATTATGAAAGACATATATGTTCGCTGATAGGTGGCATGTATGAAATGACTAATCAAGTTTCCCTTTCAAATTACCAATTCTCCAATCAATTTATTATTTTCTCAAGTAGTCTGATTATATATATGTATTCCATGTTTATTTTCTAAATCATTTGATTCGACTACATTTTAATGTGCACTGCCACATGTCCTATACTTTGTATCAATCTAAAAGCTCCAACTGGTTTCACAGTGCTTAATGTCAAACCTTGTTCATGCATAATCGATTCAATTTAAATCCTTCAAGAATTTCCTTCATACTATCGGATTTGTGAGGTTTTGATTATTCATTTGATGTTTATGCATTAAGGCTCTTTTTTGCCAAAAACTTTTGTTTTCCCTTATTCATCTTTGATTCTCGGTAATCATTGGCACTAAAGTCCATATTTAATACAGAGTCATTAACTATCAGCACTCTTGGAGACAATGCCCACGAAATGCTTCTGAATTTTCATAGATAAAGGCACCTAGTGGATAAGGAACTCATGCCCACTGTTCCAAAGGCATTGTGGTTGACTGTGATCACCTACATGACCATCATGAATCTCTACATGTCTATGGATGAGCTCATTCCTCCATGCTAAATTGACTTTGGTGAATCAATCTTCAATTTCTTTATGACTACGGACTCCATCATTCCTAACACTGCATCATATGTATTTTACAACTTGATGATTGCACTTAGTGTTGAATGCATCAATTATGTGAAGTCTATGTCATGGAGTTGATCATGATGACTGGCAGGCATTTTGTCACATAGATAATAGTCATTCTCTCATGCCCCTTTTTGTTGGGTTCAGACATTATGTTCCTTTGGCACTTCACGGGATCCCTTGTTAGTGCTTTGAGTAATTTTTAACTTGCATTACATCAGACATTTTGCACACATCTTTGATGCTTCTCTCTCAGATAGCACCCATGCATAAGAGTACCCATGAGGATTGATTTCTTTCTCCATCTTTAAACCCAATACAAAGTGTGCTCGAGCTGGCTACAACTAATTGCTTGGTGTCGGGTTCTTCGTGACTTTAGTGGTGAGAGCATATTCAATAAGATGAAGCTGAGCTTCACTTATTTTGCTTTCCAAGCTATGAATTGGTTGCGCAACTGTGATATAGACCATATCAAGGAATCTGTCGATGATGTAGCAGAACCACGACTAAGTGTCAATGTATGGTGAAGACTATTTTAACACCTGTTGTTTGTCGAGTATCATCAACAATCTGCTATACTAGCATATAGTTCCCGATGCTCATTCAAGATACATGATTATCCCACTCGGGTTTATCTGTTGCTAAATATGGGATAAGTCTTCTTCACTATTTCAAATCTATGAAATTGATACTTTCTATACGCTTTGGATTATGAGCTGAACATTCAGCTCCATAGCCTTCTAAGGTGACAACAAACCGATTTCATATACGGGCCCCCCACTTATATTTTGTATTATGGAATGATAGATAGAATGGGCCATTACCATGGTTGAGGTATCCTTCATATTCACCAACATGTTATCAAAACAATTTGCTACCACTTTTATGGCATTTCCATCACAACTTGCAAATTACAACAATTGCCTGATGCCTTAAGCTTCTAGTTTGATGAGGAAGTTATTGCCACTGCTGCGACATAGGATGAGGCCCCCTTTTTGGTATTCTGACATTTTGTAACAAAGGCTAGATGATATCTCAAGGCACATGTAGATATTCGATCCAGCCTATTTATGACTTGGAGAATGACCTTCATGGGAATCAAACTTGGACCCGACTTTCCATCTTTGAATCAATAAAAAAAAGCCTCCTACTAGATCTACACACTAGAATTGAAGTATTGAACTATACCTTTGTACTAGACCTTTGAAAATCTGCATCTTGAACAGGTGAGACTACATTTTGAGCTATTGATCCTGGACCCAAATTTCAAACTTGAATCTAGAATCTGAACCATTAAAACTGTGTTGATAGCTTTGAACTTTCACACTTTGGACTAAGCTTTGAAACTGGCTTTGAACTTGAATTTGAACTTTAACTTTGAGGTTCAAAGTTCAGGTTCAACAGATCCTCAAAACACTGTCTTCTTCACAAGATCAAACCTTACAAGGCATCATTAGCAATAAAAACCAACCAAGATTCTTTTTATGGGTTGATTTTAAAGTTTTAAAATGTGGGTGCTAAAGCATGCTTACATCATGTACTTCCTGCACCTGTCCATCATCGAGCAGTGCAGTCATCTCTTGGCTCTTTGAGTGCCCTTACGGGCAATTTGTTACATCACATGACCCAAGTGAGGACTGCCCCCAGCATAGCACATGTTTGCATGAGTTGTGGGGGTATATGTAGGGGTCCTCAATCTAATCCTGATGCTACCCATGCTGCCTATTGTGGATATGGTGATGATGTTGGTGGCACACAATATCTAGATACATTACAAGTAATATGAACACTTTCATTAACTATAAAAAAAATAATCTATCTAACAATGAGATCTATTAATACATATTAGGAGAAATGTAGAGGCAATCATGAGAGATATAAATATTATTAGGAATGATCCCTATCCATCTGCCCAACTACTACGCCTTGTAGATAGCATGCAAGGCATAGTAAATTTTGTACACACATTAGACTATGAGATTGATAGTTTTGAGTCATGGAGGGAGAGTATGCATGTATATTATGCTGACGGTCTATATTATAAAGAGGTTAATAAATTATAAGTTACAAAAATTGATTTGGCACGCTAGTTTTTTAACCCTACAACGGGTGAGTAGATACTTGTCAAGAAGCCACGTATTTTGATTAGATGGTGTAGACACCCCGACATAGCAGAGCATTTTTGGGAGCGGTGGTGGATGGTATTTGATCATCCATCACATGCTAATCATGAGGTCCCACTTTATTTTTTAAAGAAATTATGGGCTGAGTTTGAATTGGGTAAGAAACCCAATTATTTTGACATGAGAGCATTTCAAGGGGTTGGCCAAGGCATGCCACAAGATAGGCTAGGGGCCAAATTGAGTGACAGAACTAGAAATCATGTGTTCAATGAGCCCCTTGTTCCTCTTCCATCTCTTGGTTCTTTGAGTGCCCTTACGGGCAATTTGTTATAGCACATGACCCAGGCGAGAACTGCCCCCAGTATAGCACATGTTTGCATGAGTTGTGGGGATATATGTAGGGGTCCCCAGTCTGATCCTAATGCTACCCATGGTGGATATGGTGATGATACTGGTGGCACACAATATCTAGATACATTACAAGTAATATGAACACTTTCATTAACTATAAAAAAAACCATCTATCTAACAATGAGATCTATTAATACATGTAATTGACAAGAACAATATGGATGAGTCAAACTTAATAACTATTAAACAATTAAATCTATTTAATTTGAACAATGAATATATATGAATGCACAAATAAATCTATCATAAGATCTATTAAGTGAACATAATCTGACCAATGTGCATAGTTTAATATTTAGAACAAAATTAGGTGAATACAAAGTTATGAATTTAACTTAAATATTTAAAACAAAATCCGATGAATAAAAGTGAGTTCATGTGAACTTAAATTACAAAGCCAAAATTGTACAAATACAAGAGTGCATTGTACTACATAAATAGTTCATGTCTATGTTCTTCCAAACATCCTACATCATAAAAATAAACATGTTGAAATGTTAGAATTTATAAAAGCTCATTTAAAGTTAATTTTAATTTAAATTTCAAATCTATATCTCTAAATTATAAATTATAACACTTCAAAGAAGACATGTAGAAAACATATAAAAATATGACAATTGAACAAAAACTTACATGTATAAATTTGATTTGAAACCTAATGTACCATTAGCATCCTCTCTTTTCTGCAATGCGTCTATGATTGCCTCATGCTCTTCCATTGAAAGTGTCCATAATATTTTATTAGCAAGTCTCCCTTTGTATCTTTCCAATTTGATATTTGTTGCCACTACCAAATGGGAATAGTGCATAATCTTCTTTTCTGATTGGTAGTCTTCAAAAGCTGGTAAACCATTCCTTCTTGTTAGTTATTTGCATAGCCATGTACCAACTACCACAATAGACCCAATTGGATACTGAAAATTATCATTATCTACTTGATGACATATCAACTTTTTCTTAGGTTCTACACATCGAGCTAACCAATACTCTGTCTACTCTTCATTATCCTCAGGTGCAACAACAGCATACACATGTCCTGCAAAACAAAATTAAGTACATGCACTATAAATAAAACTTGTTTAAATGTTTATAATTCAAATATATATAATCATAAATTATATGACATACACATGTAACTAATATATAATTTAAATTTTTACAATAAATTACCAGGTTGTATGAGTTTTGAAACACGATCATAATCTTCTGATGCAAAGGCATGATCTAGGTCTTCATTTATTATATCATCTTCATCTTGTCTCTCACTAGGTGTTAAAGATTTTTGTTGTCATTCTTCAACCCATTCTATATTCTCACATTCTTCCCATTCACCCGCAACACAAAATTGACAAAAACATGCAAGCTCCCTAGTCCATATAGTCCAAGTGTTAGAATTAGAACTCCTAAATGAATTCCATTTAGCCGATCCACTAATTGTATTACAATCATATCTTGAAAGGATATTCTTCTCTTCAACTAGCCAAAAAAAGCATCTGATTGTAGAGTTCTGACTTGATCCTGTAGACAAAGTTTTTTTACACCATTCAACAATTGCACGTGCATCTTTAAATTTTGATGTTTCCTCAAATTTGAGTTGCTCTCTACAAAGGGCTCTCTTAACACATGCACCAGCACCATCATGTTCTCCCTTCCCATGTCCAGCCTCAAAAAAAATCCAGATATGCTGGATATTTATTTTTTTGTGCATCCTACTCAACCAATAAAACATTCTAGCATTCTTGAATTGCCCTGTGCAATTATCTGACCATATTAGATGTTGTGTTATATGAATTTATCTCTCCCTTAAATTTTCATAAAAGGTATTAACGAAATACTAGACAAACTCCGATGAGTGTAACTTATTATCACTCATATAGAAATGGTACTCTCTCAATATTTTCCAATCCTCTTATGTACTATCAAGTTTTCATAAAAGGTATTAAAGCAATACTGGACAAACTCTGATGAGTGTAACTTATTATCACTCATATAGAAATGGTACTCTCTCAATATTTTCCAATCCTCTTTTGTACTATCAGGTGCATGTCTATAGACAATATGAACAAAAATTGTTACTTGCACTGAATTATAATATTGTGGTTGGATCTCATCTTGTGGTGCAAGCGTGTAGTTCTCTACAAAGTCAACAACTGACAATATACTACCAATTGGAAATGTATTCCTGCATATGCGAAATTGTCCATCAAGCCATCTAGAATTATGAGAGTGTTTCACATATTTAGGGATGACCTTACTCTTGAATTCATTCATAAAAGCATTAACACTAAGTTTTTCAGTTATTAGGTCGCACCGTTTTCTAACTTTTCGATCCTTCAATGGATACTCAATAGTTTTAACTCTTTGCACATCAACTAATTGTTGTCCAAAATCAAATAAAATATTTTCATGCAAACATTCATCTAATAATGTAAGATTGCCACATACATCACATACACTAGAAACACATGCATTCAAAAGATAAAATTTCTCATTAGGTGGGTTACAAAATAAATTTGATATAAACTCCTTTACAGTTTTAGGGGGTATATTTATACCACATTCCTGCAACATTTCATTAGTATGCATAGTAGAACGTATAAATCAAAAAATATCATAATGATAATGAAATTGAACATAATTTTTGCAACAACGGGTGATTCTTTCTTTGTTAATCCTTACATACCATGGTTTACATTTTTCATAAGATCTTTGACTAATACTAATAGTTAACACCTTATCATCCACAATTTTTTTATAAAATTATGTTTGAGTCATATCTAAAAGGTGTTTTGGATGTGGATCATGAACTTATGAACCGACTCTTAATTTAAGAACATCTCTGGCATTAGGGGATACTCTTGTATTATCATGCCAAAAATTTTCAATCAAAGTTTTGACTTCACCAGTAAGTTTCATGTCAGACCTCGGGATTCTTCCACTAAAGGTCCATAAATGGTTTGTCGGATCACTTTCAAAGTTAACTCTTCTCTTTACAGCTCTTATTAAATTTTTACGATTAATATTAAGATAACCACTTATGTTTGAAATCATTCTTTTATCAGTAGTAGTTTTGTTTACTAAAGCTGTTGTTATTGCTCGTCATGCCACATTACTATCTTTAGAATGACTTTTCTTTCTAATTGTGTCAAAGGCACTAGCAACAGTTGATACAACTTGTTTTAGAAACTCATCCTTCTTCTTAGTTTTCACATAAATGTCTAACCTCTTCATCACTTTTTGCATTTTAGACATTTTAATTAATTGTAACATTAATTGACATTGAAACCCAAATTTCTTATTATAAAAAAATTGTCTAAACAATCTACTCGCATGTGTCCTAATCTACCTCGATGAAACCAAACCACGTAGATTGTCTAGCACATCAATTTTTATTTGAAATTGTTCATTTATTTCATTATCATTCAAATGAGTTTCTTTCTCCATCAGTGTTTCTATGTCTACATTTACATTGTTGATTTCAATATGAATTGGTATTTGATTTCCAGTTTCAATTGGGGTTTGACTTTCAGTTCCTTTATCATTATGATTAATATTACTAATTTTTTAAATTTCACATGCAATTAAATTTGTTAATCTATTTTCAGGAATAAAATTTAAATCATTTTTATTGTAACCTACTTTAGCAAATCATGAACATCTTTATCAGAATAAGTTGTAACATTTGGATGTGAAGACATACCTATATCCAATACTGGATTAGAAGATGCACCTGATTTTTCTTCTTCAACCTCTGCATCCATTATGTGTCTTCATTGTCCTCCTCTTCTGAAACAATTGTTGAACTCGATGCTCCAACATTGTTCAGGTTTCGAAGTCTTTCTCTTCTTTCTCATTGTCATTTTGCCTCCTCTCTATTTTTTGCAATCTCCTCAGGTGTCAGAACCTTCATTGACCTCTTTCTACATCGGTTTGATCTCATTTTTTAACCAAACTTTGAATTCAAAGAATTTTTTTTGAATGTGAGATCCAAAATAAGACAAAAATACAGAATGTTGGCAGAAATATTCTCTTTGTCTACTGTGGATCGATACAAAATAGATTGAAAAGTTGTCAATCATTAGATCAAGCCCACAGTCTTATTTTTTTTGTTGCAATGACTCTTTAAGAAATGGGCACCCATTTTGCAGTTTCACAAAACGGGCGCCCGTTTTGTAAATCTATGAGCGGGAACCTTACCTGTTGGCTTGGGTTTTGGTTCAGGATAGGCTTGGTGGGACCAAGCATATGCTTGACCCTGCAAAAAAATGGCTAAGGCATTATAGAATAAAATTTATGCCTTGCCATAATGCTTTAGACACCTTCCCGAATGAATTTTTTGATAAAACAAAAACCCATTTTAGCTCTTTTTGTGCAGATTATAAAAATATAAATTTTATAGTGATATGATAAATTTCAATATTTATACAATATTTATTAAGCCAACATGGTACCTAAACTTGAAATACCAAGGTTAACTAAAACTTTAATAACTTTTTTAATTTTACATTTTTTGAAAAATGAGTTATATGAGACCAATCTATATAGAATTTACTTCAAATTAAAAAAAAATGAAAAAAAGTGAAGTTATCATCAAATTATGGTGTACGTACACTAGAGGTTTTGAAAATGTACTTTATAGTCAATTAAAAATTAATTTTAAAAAAATATTCAATAAAAAAATAAGATAAAATATTCTAACCAATCTTCAGTGTTTTAGGTACATTTTCCCAAAAGGATTCACAAAAATACATTCATTTACTTCAAAAAAGGGTGTTTGTACACGTGTGAGGTGCGATCTTGAAACAGGCATTTTGAAAAAGTGGTTTTTAGACATGCATACTAAAATTCAATTTATACCATGTGGGTATTGAAATAAATTACATATTTGAAAAGTAGACTCCGAGCACTAAATTTTATATTACTAAAATTTTTCAAGATTCAATATTTAAGGGCTTCAAATTTGGACATCAATTGATAGAAATTTTGAAAAATAGAGAAAACACTTCCACTTTTTGGCCAAAAGTGGGACTCAACTTCTTGCAACCACCCATCAATATTCTCAATTTGCAATGGAAATCCATGCAAATCTCCACAATCATTACATTTATTTTTTATACATTTTACTTTGAACTCATCTGAATCTTGTGATTTATCACATAAAATAGACTTCACAAATTGTGTTGTACTTCCAGGGATAACCATATTTGGATTAAGTACTGCCATAGCTTTTTTATATGATTGCAAGTATAGATGAAATTCAACATGATTTTGATAGCAACAAGTTTTGTGTACCTTATTTATGCATACAAATCAAGGACAACCTCTCAAACACTAACATATTTTCACATCTGAAAACTCTTGCTTGAATGCTTGAAATAGTTCGCTTTGTGTTATATCTATAAAATATTTTGGATGTTCATATTTCATACCTATCTCTTCATATTTCATATGTTTAGTATCCCTTCTATTGGAAGAAACATGGGAGCAAGTATTCCAATATTCAATGACCTATCTTTTTACATCTTTAAAAATTATGTCTTTTCAAGGAATTCTACAAATATTTATCCATTTCTTTTCAATGTCTTCATCTAACATATTTCTCCTCCTGATATATCTTTGAACGGTTCTTCTAGATACCTACATTAAATCAAAAACTACACAAACTTTTTTTCTCTGTGTCAACTTCCTACTAGATATTGTAGTTATCAATGCTCTATGTGCAACACTTAAATTGGATCCTCGAGTTGTGTTTCTCAATGTATCTTGCAAATTTTCAACTACTATTCGATTAACATTATCTACAGAGACTTTCCTATTATCAACACCCAATAACTCCAAAACATGAGTCATCTCTCTTTTTGTGAATAACCTGGGAAATAATTGTGCTCTTCCAAACATGCTTTTATTTTCAAAATATTCATCACAATTTTTTTTGCAATGCAATTTAATTGTGCTTTCAGATACCATGTGTTCAAATGAAACTTGACTGAAAAGTGTGTCCTTATTCATCTCCACCAAATTTCTCATGCCAAATGATATGTTTCCACATTGAGAACTACCAATGTGTTCCCCTACTTGAATTGCATCTTCTTGAATATAAATGGATTCTTCTTGAACTTCAACAGGTTGATCTTCATTACCTTTTGTATGACCTTTTATTTTTTCATCTCTTATTCAATCATAATTTCTTGTTTTATTCCTTTTATTCCCCATTTAATCGAAAGCTTCAATTCACCTGCATACAGAAACCCATATACTCAATAAAAAACTATAAACAATATTTATAAGTTCATAATTCACGTACTAATTGAATAATTTTTTAATTAATAAACCAAATAAAACAATGCTTTAAGTTAAAAAATAAAATAAAATAATGCTTTAATTTTAAAAACTAAATAAAACAATGCTTTAATTGAAAAAACCAAATAAAATAATGTTTCAAATCAAAAATATAAAATAAAACAAAAAAAGGCAAAAATAAAGTTTAAAAATATCTTGCAAGAAAAAACATACCTTCTTGATGATTTTCCTTTGTAATTGTCTTTCAAACGCAAAAAAAATAATAATCAAGAACTTCCAATAAATGATTTTATTGAAAAAATCAGTTATTATTTCGTAAGTATAAAACATTTTTTTAATTTTCTAATTCAAAAAATAAGTGTTTTATATGAGAGTTAAGGGGTTCGATCACTCAAGCGACCGTGTTTGGTTGGTTGTAGATTCGACCAAACTGGGTCCAATCGAACCAGTTATGGTCGAAACTACCTATGTGTGTAATGTCCCCTTCTTGAGTTTGACATGGAGTCTAGTTGTTAGCCCATACGATTGTGGTCCCGAGGGATAACTAGTACTATTAGAGGGATCCTTGAGGGGTTTGGCCTAGGTGGATTTGATTTCAAGCAAAATGAAGTTCGATTGTTTTTTAATTTAAATGAGCAAGGTTATGCTCATAAAGTGACTATTTAAATGTCTAACTTATTATTTTATTTCCAAGGTCACTTTATAACTTTAAAACATATAGCACATACCTATCTGACTAAACCATACTTGGCGACTCATTTGTATATCATGAAAGGGAGATATCAAATCTTTATTTATTTTCCTTCTATGTGTTACTTATCGAGAATGACACTTTGCAAAGAATGGCATTCCTTTGGGGAGCTTTACGATAAGGTGAAGAGTCACCATGGGAGAAGATGAACTTATACGCAAGGGAAGATTTTTTGGAGGAGGGGGAGAAAAAGAAACTATCATAGACTTGTGTGGAACTTGTGTGGTGTTTACTTGGTTTGGGCTTGAGGTACGAGGAACCTCTTTGGCTGACAATCTTGATGCCGCTGGAAGAATGTGGTCTTGAGACTTTATTTCCTTGACATATCGTGAGTACTAGAATTTTTATGTTGTTTTCACTAGAGATTGGTTGAAGGTGATAGTATAAGTTTAACCCCCACTTTGGCACCGATTAAGCATCGTGGGCATTGAGACTTTATTTCCTTGACATATCGTGAGTACTAGAAATTTTATGTTATTTTCACTGGAGATTGGTTGAAGGTGATAGTATAAGTTTAACCCCCATCTTGGCACCGATTAAGCATCGTGGGCATTGAGACTGATGTGTTTATGGGTTGAGCACTTGATTATTAATGCATGCTATTTTTTGTAATGTTTGAAGTTGTGTGGTCACCATTGTAAGCCACACTTATCCATACTTGGTTGATGTTGCAAAGGGGATTTGCATTCCAGATCATGTAAGGAGATCTATAGCACATATTTTGGGTAGGGATTAACATGACATGGGTGGTTGAGCATACATCTGTTAGTAGTCGTACATATTGGAACCACAGTCATCCTTCCCTATGATTTTTTTGGTAGAATACACCAAGAAGATGGACTTAAGCATACAACTTGTGATAATTAGCAGCTTGTGGGTTGTAGGATTCATTATTGCACATCAAATCCACCCAGAATCTACTTATAACAAGTCGGTCTATCTCTGATACAAACAGTTGTAATTGATGTGGTTGTATATGGATATTATTTGGAAATAATAAATTAAATAGTTAGTCTATTTTTGTTGTTGATGTATTGCAATATCAAATTTATCTCTCTTATATCAAACTACAAACTCAACATTAAAACATTGAACAAACAAAACTCTGCCCATTGACACAAACAAAAAACTCAGTAAATATCCCTTTTAGAAAATTGTTGGCAGAACTTCCAAGTAACAGAGAACTAAAAATTAGTAGAATAAGGTTGGCTCATTTCAATGTGGAATTCTATGTGGTAGCCAAACAAGAAAAAATTGGAAATTTGTAGAACTTCTCACTTTTGCAGCTCATTTCTCCATCAAAACTCAACTTTATTCAAAAAATAAAAATACCCTTTTGTAGAGATCGGAGTCAAGATTAAGTAGGTATTTTAACATTTGAGAAGGCGTTGCTTCAAAAAAGGAAAAAAATAGTAAATCATGACAAAAAAAAATTTATATTTATATTTAACAGTAGAGGAGAGAGTCCTCTTCAAGTATATGTAATTTTTTTTCTGAATAATGTAGATTTGATAGGGAAAATTTGGCGAGAGACAAAAACTCTCAATTTCGGATAAGTTAGACTTTTAGTAGTCATAACGGAGAAAATATAAATTGAAAACCAATCTTTATTTTTTTATGCACTAGCTATACATATCATCTATAACATATTTTGGAATCAGAGGAAAAAAAGATTATTTGCATATAATTTTTTGGCGGGAACTAAACACCAGATTTTTAGCATTTTTCAACAATTAAAAAATGGACTCCAAAAATTTAAAAATTGTATCAATTCTTGTTCAATTTTTTTTTTAAAGTTATAGATAAACTAATTATCTCATTCATACCTTCCAGAACTTGCTTAATATATGCAATGTTTGAATAGTTTGTAGCAGCAGCAACATACTCTGCTTCGGCTATAGACTGAGAAATGCAAGCATGTTTCTTACTTGTCCAGGTAACAAGTCTTTCACCAAAGAAGAATGCTCCTCTGGTGGTGCTTTTTCTATCATCAGCATTTCTAGCCCAATCAGCGTCGGTATAGACTCTGAGTTCAAACTTGCCTTCCTTAGGATACCATAATCCATAGTCTTTTGTTTTCTTCAAGTATCTTAAGATTCTTTTAGTAGCAATCATGTGTGATTCTCTAGGATTAGCAAAAAATCTAGCAACTATTCCCACAGCATGTGCTATGTCTGGTCTACTATGAACTACATACATTAGCTTACCAATCAATGATCGGTACAATGTCTGGTTTACCTTAGTAGTTTCATCTTCCTTAGTCAATTTGCAACCAGTAGCCATCGGTGTTCCCACAAGTTTAGCATCTTCCATGCCAAATGTTTTCAATACTTCTTTTATGTATTTAGACTGTGTGATGAATATCCCATCACTCTACTGGATCACTTGTAGTCCAAGAAAGAACTTAATCTCTCTGAACATAGACATCTCAAACTCATTCCTCATATCATCAGCAAAGGCTTTACATATTTGATCTTGACCTCCAAATATGATATCATCCACAAATATCTCAGCAATAAGAATTGTATCATCAGTATCTCCTTTCATATATAGATTGTTGTTCTCACTTGTTCTTACAAATCCTATACTTAATAGATAAGTATGCAGCCTCTCATACCAGGCTCTTGATGCTTGCTTCAAACCATATAAAGCTTTATGTAATCTACATACCATGTCTTTCTTTTCTGGATCAACAAACCCTTCAAGTTGTTCTATGTAGACTTCTTCTTCAAGTATTCCATTCAAAAACGTTGACTTGACATCCATTTGATATACTTTGAATTTCTTGTGTGCAACATATGCAAGTAGAATTCTGACTCCTTCCAATCTAGCAATAGGTGCAAAGGTTTCACCATAGTCTATGCCTTCCTCCTGTGCATATCCTTTGCATACCAATCTAACTTTATTTCTTGTCACTTCTCCATTCTCATTCTGCTTGTTCTTGAATATCCACTTAGTACCGATAACATTTTTATCTTTAGGTCGGGGTACTAAGGTCTAGGTTTTTTTCTTCTCTATTTGTTCTATTTCTTCTTTCATTGCATTAACCCATTCATCATTCTCTAATGCAACTTTCACATTTTTCAGTTCATAATCACAAACTAGACATGTACCTTGTCTTGCTTTGCTCCTTGTTTGCATGCCAGCTTGTTTGTCTCCAATGATTTGTGATTCAGGATGGTGTCTTCTGACAAAACTCACCAAAACTCTATCTCTTCTTTCTTGTTCATCCTGTGCAAGTTCATTAGCTTGCTCGGTAGGGTCATCCTTCTCGTCAATTTCTCTTTCCTGTTGTTTGGTATTTTTTTTTGTTGACTGGTTATCACAAGTTGCAACTTCGATAGATAGTCTGGGTGTTCAATGTAAGTGAATCTACCATAGTCTTCCAGTTCCTTTGTACTTTTCTCTATGTTCTTTTCATCAAACTCATCAACTCAGACGTTAGTGATTTCAATCATTTTATTAGTAGTTTTATTTAGACACTTATATGCTTTGCTTTTACTAGAATATCCTAGAAATATTCCTTCATCACCTTTTGAGTCAAAAACACCATTTCTCTCATCTTTCAAAATAAAACATTTTCTTCCAAAGATCCTAAAATAACTTACAGTCGGTTTGTGTCTAAACCACAACTCATAGGGTGTCTTGTTGGTGTCCTTTAATTGCACTCAGTTCAATACATAAAATTTTGTACTAACAACTTCCCTCTAGTATGTCTGAGCAACATTCTTTTGCAACATCAATGTCCTAGCACAGTCAACTATTGACCTATTCCTTCTTTTAGCAATCCCATTCTGCTGAGGTGTCCTCAGTGCAGAGACTTGTCTTTTAATACCATGCTCATTGCAGAAATTAGTAAATTCATCAGAGATAAATTCACCTCCTCTATTAGATCTTATGCATTTCAGTTCCTTACCAGTCTCTTTTTCTACCTTAGCCTTATACCACTTAAACATCTTAAATGCTTCAGATTTTTCTTTTAAGAACATAACCATCATCAATCTAGTATAGTCATCAAAAAGAATAAAGTATCTATCACCATAATAACTTTGAGTTCTCATGGGACCACATAGGTCGGTATGAACCAACTCAAGTATCTTCTTTGTTGAATAGTCCTTACTTTTGAAACTAGATTTAGTCATCTTACCTTTTTGACATTCATGACACATAACATGATCCGATTTTGACAAGTTAGGTAGCCCTCCAACTCTTTTCCTTTTACTGATCTTAATCATGTTATCAAAGTTCACATGGCATAACCTTTTATGTCACAACCAAGCATCTTCATTTTTCATCATCAAGCAAGAAGACTCATCAGTATCAAGATAAAATAGATTACCTCTTGATTGTGCACAAGTTCCAACTAGTCTTCCTCCATCATCAAATATTTTCACTTTCTTGCTCTCAAAAGCAACTCGATGACCTGAATTATTTAGTTGTGCCACACTTAACAAGTTATAGTTCAATCCATCTACCCAATAAGTATTATCACATTTTATCATATCATTTATCATTAAGTTTCCTTTACCTCTTACCATACAAGGTGTGTCATTACCCATCTTAACTGAACCTCCATTATACTCTTCAAGTTGATCAAACTTCTCCTCATCACCAGTCATGTGATGTGTACAGCCACTGTTTATGATCCATGTATTATTTTTGTTAACTTTAGAGATCAGTGTTGTTTCTACATATTTTTCTTATTCTTCCTCCGAGTCATCTTTCATAGCAACAAATACAACTTCTACACCATCATCAGAATCAGATTCAGATTCATTATCCTCAGCTATGAAACATACCTTTTTTCCTTTTTCATTGTTGTCTCAGTTATCTCTGTTGTGTCAATAGCCCTTGTTGACTCTTCTCCCATAGCTTCCTTCGGATCGATCTTTGGATCTTTCATCATCTTTCTTATGTGGACATCTAGTAGTGATGTGGCCAACCTCCTTACAATTAAAGCATGCCAAAGGTAGCTTACCTCTATATCTTCCTTTCCCTTTGGGTAATATTTGGGCCATAAGAGCTTCAAGTTCATCAAGCTCATCATTGGTATCACTATCATCATTTTTATCACTTCTGCTAGACTTATTGATCTTCAGAGAAGACATGAAAGAAGATTCTATAGATGGTACAACACTATTATCAAAGTTATCTAATTCAAAATTTTTAAGTTTACCAATCAAATTGTCAAGTGTAAGTACATTACCAAATGCAAACCTTATCTCATGAATAGCAGATATTCTAACTACATAAACCGACAATAAAGTTCTGAGTATTTTGCTAACCACTATTTCTTCACTAATGACTCCATCAGATGCTCTAATAGCACGTACTACTTCTTTTAGTCTATTTGTATATTGCACAATATTCTCACCTTTCATCTTCATATTGTCAAATCTGCCCCTTAAGCTCTCTGCTCTAGCTCTTTTAACATTTGCATCTCCATTGTAAACTTGAGAAAGTTTATCCCACATGGCTTTTACAGTAGTGCAACTTTTAATGTCTTCGAATTCAGCATCGGTGTAGGCAACAACAATCTCCATCATAGTAATATTGTGTTCATGTCTGTCTTTCAATTGATCAAGTGTCAGGGGACCAGGCATTGGTTCTATATAACCATTCTCCATCAATTCTAGTGTTGCATTCCCAATTCCAGATATGTGCAACTTCATCCGGCTCTTCCATACTACGAAGTTCTCTTTGTTTAGCTTTGGCACTTCCCTCTTATACATTTTGAGATCTTTTTACTGAAGTCCTTAAAACTCTATTCCAAGGAACCAATGCTCTAATACCAATTGTTAGAATAACTGAGAGGGGGGGTGAATTAGTTAATCAGTGTCCCAATACAAAATGTATAATCTAAAAAAACAAATACTTCAATTTCTGCTACTCGGTAACTTAAAATACTTTCTTTGTCTATGCATTTACCGATTACCAGTCTAAAACTTATAATAGTTACCGATCAAATCAAATATGCAACATGTAAATATGACATCAAAACAAATATCACAATCAACACATAACACAAGAGATTTAACGTGGAAACCCTATGAAGGGAAAAACCACCTGGGACCGGAAACCCAAAATATTCACTCTTCTAAAGTGAGGTCAGTGAAGACCCAACCCTATTAAAGGTTACAAACACACTGTTAGGTGTGACCTTGTTAGAGGATTTAAGACCAACCGTTATTGTCCAACCAGCAGTCACTCTGGGGTTGACAGGATAACAATGTTCATTCTATGAATGATACATAACAAGACTTTCTTAGTACACTAAGTTAAGAGATTTGACTATGTACAATGGTTAAATATGTAACAGTAGGTGATCTGACTTAATACAACTTCAATTGCAAATTACAGATCAATGTTCAGCTCATACAAATCTTTCTAATCAATAAACCAATTTTGTTTCAACAATATATCAACTTACTATACAGTAGGATTCTCCTTAACTAGTATGATCAGAATGCATGAAAACTTGTTCACATGACTATTCTGTAGTTTCCTTCTTTCGGCATCACCACCTTGTAGTGAAATCTTCATTCTCTTATATAGACTTGTAAACCATTTTCTTCTGCTCCATCATATTTTGCCACTTAATCATCTTCATTGATTTTTCCTCTTAAACATACTTCGACACTTGTGTCAATAACACGTTTGATTCTCATCCTTTAGATCTTTCTTGAATTTTGTTAGCCATCAATTTGTGTAACAAACTTTATCTGTTACCTCATAATCATACACTTGCCAGCTCATCAATCTTATCAGCTAAACTAATCATTTAGTTCATTATGTTCTTCTTAGTTAACAAAGAAATGTGTTAGTGAACACAAGCTCGATTAACATTGTGCTCGGTATACACTACACTCCGTCGGTGTATACTGAAATGCTTCATCAACTGACAAAACTGCTTTGTGTCTTTCAGTTCTTTTCCTCATCATAGATGAATGAAACATAATCAAGTCAATAACATGAAGTCATGGACTCATCAATAAGCTACTCAATGTATTCTCTATCCTCATCTTTCATATCCATCTTCCTCATGTAGATATTTATGTTCTTCATCTCTTTCACTCCTCTACAGATGTTTCGATATAGTAACTTACAAGATAAGTACTGTCAAACTAAGTTGACATCAATGACAACACAATACTGATTCAATTATATTACATATCTAATCAATCAGCTCGGTGATCTTAAATCACAAATTCTTCAATTAGGTTCTAAATCAGTTTTAGTTCATCAATTTGGATCGTAGATCTTTGGTTTTCTAGATGATAATACAACCTTAATTAGGTCAAAATCTTCTAATATAAGAATAGTCAATATGTCATTTTGACATGTACCACAAATGAAGTAGTTGCATATATAGACATCTGAAGATCAGACAGGGTTGTGAAGTTAAAGCATTGATAGAGAATTCAAGGACTGAATCAGTATTAGAGTAGAAGTCTACCAAGAAGAATTTAGAGAAGACATCTATCACAGAAAGGAGATAATAGTTAAGTACTTATCAAATTTGAAATCAAGAAAAGTTAGTTGCTATATACAGATCAACTCTATTATTACTTTCTAACAATTATGGCAGAACTTATATCTCTTAACAGAGTAGACCTAACAAGTCTTTTTGTAAATCTCTTTACCAAGTGCACACTTAATTATGTTTCTTAAATCCTTTAACCAGGTAGATCCTCATAGATCTTAATTGTTACTCCTAACATGGTAAGATCATAAGAAGTGATAAAACATTATAGCCTTAACTGACAAACTTTATTACTGCAGTTAGTGAAGCTTTGTGGGTGTCATCCCCACCATAGTTTTTACCTTCTAACAAGGGTTTTTACGATACCAAAATACTTGTTTATTGTGTATGAAGTTGCATGGATGTTTACATGTTAGATTAGAAAGCATTTCATATTTTTAATAATGTTATGAATAGATGAAAAGATAACATGTCAGTCGGTTAATGAATTACATTGTTATAAGGATTCAATTGAAAAAGTTTATGAGGTTACTAATTCACCCCTCCCCTCTCAGTAACTCACCTTTCCATAATCCCAACAAGTTGTAGAGCTAGATTTTTGGGATTTCAAAACCAAGGCTTGATCCTCTATAGATTTTATCAAGTTTTATCCTTCCAGGACTAGGCTGAATTTTTGGGACTATGCCAACTTTTGTGACATATTCCTTTGGATCTGAAAATTGCATGATCATAAGTTACAGGTCTGATAGTCTCATATCCCAGATAGTTTTTGATTCTGATGGATTTTCATTAGTCAATTACATAGTTGAAGCTCACTTGCCCTCTTCTATCAATTAAGGTAAGTACATCATTATTATTTTTTAGCAATTGCTTTGATATATCTATATCTGATATCATACATTGTTGGTTATCATCTTCTTTATCATAGCATAAGTGTTTGTCATACTTTATATTGCATATACATACATTTTTGTTTGTACATGGAATACCATACACACCTCATCAAACTCCCTCTTTGCCTAGATCATGCATTAGCATCCCTTCATCCATTTTAGGTTGTGTTGATCATATTTAGCTTAAGGGTGTGGTTTGGTATTACAATGTATATGGAACGTGGGGATGTACCATTGATCACCATTTTCTATATCACATTTTGGTGAACCTGACATAAACATGCTTTTTTATTTGGTGTCTAGATCTCCTTCATTGTACACATTTATATTTGATAGTTACATATAGTTTGTGTTGCAATCACATTCCTAGAACTACTTTGTATGCATTATTTTAGTCACATCTTTGCTATATTTTATGCATTTAGTTTCATATTTTATAATCACATGCTTAAATTTGATAGTTACATTTTCTTAAGTTGCATATTTCTTTCAAATTATGTTGCATCTCTCTTTAATTTCATCTCTTTGTGTATGATATTTATCACTTTGAATCCCACCTAGATTATTACAGTTAGAAGAAGTCATACACTCATGGTTTCCTTTGATCCCGAACCCTCCTTCTTTTCTAGGAATCTTGATGAGACTAACATGCATTCTAATGACATTAATCTTGTGATGGAGAAAAACTCTTCTCATGATGAAGATGAAACTTTAAGAGTTCCTCTTTCCCAAGTACAAAATCTTTCCCATGACTTTAAAAATTTTGAACATTGGCTAGCTCAAGAAAATCATAATCCTGAAGCCCTTTCTCTTATGGAAAGTATAAGAAAACTCATTCATAATGATGAAAATGGTGCTAATATTTTGTGCACTATTTCTCATTTGGTTCATAATAATGTCAAACCTTTCACAAAATGTGCTCAAGATTTAGGCTTTGTTCCACCTAGTACAAGTATTTAAACCTATTTATTTATATCTACTTATATTCCTAGTGTGTCTACTTTCACTCCACCTATTATGACAACTTCAATTCAAACTTCCAACTCTACACATGTGAGTCTTCCTAATCCTATTAGTCCTTCCATTCTTTCAAGTATTCCATGTGTTTCATTTCCTTCATCTATTCACACTTATAATAGTGTTCCCTTTTCATATTCAAACATTCCTTCTATTTTCAATAATTCTCCTAATATGTCTCATATTTCTCCTCACATTTCTTCTAGTGATTCCACTATCAATAGCTTGGCTCAAATTGTGTCTTATTTGCAGAAAAAAATTGCTTCTATGTCTCAATCAAAGTTTGATATTCCTACTTGTGATATTTCTAGTACTTTTTCTATGGATATTATCTGAACTATTATCCCATAACATATTGAGATTCCTCATCTTGAAACTTATAATGGTAAGGGTGATCATGTGACTCATGTCAAAACTTTTCAAACCTTGTGTAATGATTTCTCTCATGACCATAGGTTCAAGGCAAAGTTTTTTACTAGAACATTTTGAGACAAATCCTTACATAGGTATTGTTCCTTACCTCCTTATTCTGTTGATTCCTTCCACAAGCTTGCTAATGCTTTCATTCAACAATTTCAAAACAACATGGTCCTACAATTTCTCTGACTGATTTAATGCATTGTAACAAGGAGTTAAAGAAAAAGGTAGTGATTTCATTGGTAGATTTAATCATTTTCATGCTCATATTTCTTATCTTGTGCCTAATGTTGATATATTATTAATTTTTAATGCTAATTTACAAAAATACATTAGAGATAATATTCTTCTTTCTGAATTTTCTTCTTTTTCACAATTGTGTGCAATGCTTCATCATTATCAACTACAAGTGAGTCAATTTGAGAGCACCACTCCAATGGCTCCTATTCTCATTGATAAGAGTGATGCCACATCCAATTTTAAGCAAAATCAATAAGTCATCTAACATAGTTGATGAACAAGTGGAAATAACATCTAAAGGTGTGGCTCCTTTGTCCTCTATTTTTAGACCTTCTTGTACATATACTCAACTTTCTGAATCTTTTCATAATGTGATGAAGTTAATGAATGCTAATATGTTGAAACTTTCTCTTATCAAACCAATTGACCCATCCAAACCTAAGTCCAAATACTTTGATCCCAAATCTTGTTGTTAATACCATTGTCAACTTGGTTATGATACTGAAAAGTGTTTTCAATTGAAAAGTGTTGTTCAAGACCTTATTGATTCTAAGGCTATATCTATTGACGGTACTAATGATCAAGGAAATAAATCATTTTCACCTCCTATATTGTCTTAAAATGGAAGCACTTCCATGATAAGATCTTTTAGCCCTCTAAGTAAGTGGTATGGGGTCATGTTAAGTGCCTTGATTGGTTCGTTGCATGTATCTAGCTTTTCTCCCTATTCTGCTTTCCTCTGCACCTAATTTTCACTTCATATCTACATTTCCTAGCATTCTGGGTCAGGATCCTGAGGTTTTTGATTATAAGGTCAAAGTTGACCTTATGGGGTCAAAGTTGACCTCTACCCTGAACTGGTCAAGATCAACCTCGACCCTGACCTAGTCAGATACAACCTCGTCCTTGACCCCCTATCCAAATTTCAAATTTCCTTGATTTTTGGGTGTTGGGTTTCGGGGATATTTGTTTTCCCACCTCCGAGTCAGCCATTTCAGGTTTCAGAATGGTAAATCCTTAAATTGCATTTAATCTAGGTATATTTTCTAAAGGTTAGGACCTAATTGGGATTTAATTCTCCAAGGTGGCCCCTCTAGAGGATTGTGCCCTAGTTCACTATAAAAGGAGGCCTTCCTCTCTCATTTTCTCCATCAAGTTTTATCATCTCCTTTTTCCATCAAGATCTCAAGTGAAAGAAAGTGAATTCAAGCATTCAAGAAAGCCTTCAAGCATTCAAGTGTTCAAGCATTCATCTATCAAGGAGATCCATTGTTAGCCATTTAAGGATTCAATCTCTTTGGAGCCCCCTTGAAGATCCATCCTTCTACATTCATCCAAGCCTCCTCATATGCAAAGATCAATTCAAGATTGGTGTTGAAGATCAAATGCCATTGATTTGAGACATCCTACATTCATTCTATATCCATTGAAGCATTCCTACTTGTGGATTTGAGGATTTGAATCCTCTACAAGGACTTCAATATAAGCGAGGTGAATTGTTTCAATTACTTTGTTTATGCATGCTAAATTTCAATTCAATTTCAAGGTTAATTCCTAAATTGGGGTTTGACCAAGGCAAACCCCCCATACAAACAAAAACCCCATTTTTCTTGCAGGTATAGGTGCGAAATTTTGGATCTGAGATCAGATTTGGATACCCTTTTCGGTGAACTTCCGAGATCTACGAACAAAGTCAGAATTGACCTTCAAATAAAGAATGTAGCCTTTGACCTTTTATGAGGGTCAAAGACTACCTGCCGTCGGAAAGACAAAAGATTTATGGGTTTTCTTCATCTTGGCATTTCCAGTCCGAAATAGGTTGCAAAATTGCCTGAAAGTACACACAGACATCAAAAATTTGCATTTTCTACATTTTCCCTAATTTGAGGTTAGTACTTGTATTTCAATTATTTCAAATTTCAAGCACAATTCTCCATAGGGAAATATAGGGTTTTTTTCTCTCTTTCATATTCTCCATAGATTGATTCGATTGTGCATTAACCCTTTGGTTGATCAAATTGGATCTCTCCTTTGGGAATTTGGATTTAGGAGTGGATCTCATATTTCCCCCATACATTACACTTAATAGAGGTGATTCAATTTTACCCCTATTCATTTTGGTGAACCCGACTAGCTTACTCTCTTTCTTTTTGGTGTTAGATTTCCTTTTATCTTGTTAGTATTAGATTTATCTTTTTTTTTAGATCTTGCATGCTAACTAGATTTCAAAAATAAAAAAATATTCATGCTTTATGTGGTTTTAGTTTAGTTCATTTGCATTACATTGGTTTATGAGCTTTACTACTACTAGTCCTACTTATAATATTCCGATTAGAAGAAGTCGTAGACTCATGGGTGCCTTTGATCCTAAATCTTCCTCTCCTTTCCTTAGGGTCCCAGATGATAATTTGATTCTTCATGATTCCAATCCTACAATGGAGCAAAACTCTTCTCACTCATCTCATGATGAGGATGACGCTTTAAGAGTTCCTCCTAAACAAGTTCAAAAAATTTCAACTGAACTTGATAAAATGGGTAATTGGCTTATTCAAGAGAACCATAATCAAGATTCTATTCAAGCTATAGAGGCTCTTAAGAAATTTCTCCATGATATTGATCAAGGTGTTAACCTCTTGCATGGTATTACTCACCTTGTGTATTCAAATGTTGAACCTTTAGCTCAAGAAGCTCAAGATTTAGGGTTGATTCCTCCTATCACTAGTGTTGAACCTCCTTCTAATCCTTTACCTAGTATTCCTACTTATACTCCTTCTTTGGTGACTGTGATGGTTCCCTCTATTCTTATGAATGTTCCTCATGTGTCCCTTCCTACATCACAACCTTCATATCATAATGTTCCTTTTACTTATTCCAATCCACTTCCAACTATAGTTCCTAGTGTTCCTCCAATTGTGTCTTCTATTCATGCAGCTTCTTACACTTTACCTAGTGTGTCTAATGTTGCTACTCCTACTATTTCCTCTAATGATTCATTAATCATCAGTTTGGCTCAAACTGTGTCATCCTTACAACAATAACTTGCTTCCTTAACTCAAAACAAGTTTAGTATCCCTACATGTGACATGGGAAGTCCTTTGTCCTTGGATATTATTCATACTCCTGTTCCTCAACAAGTCGATATGCCTCATCTTGAGAATTATAACGGAAAAGGAGATCATGTTTATCATGTTAAAACATTCCAAATCCTTTGTAGTGATTATGCTCATGACCATAGGATTTTAGCCAAATTGTTTTCTAGGACTTTCTGTGACAAGGCCTTACAATGGTATTGTTCCTTGCCTCCTTATTCTATTGATTCCTTTCCAAAACTTGCTAATGCCTTTATTCAACAATTTCAAAACAACATTGGCCCGCAAGTGTCTTTCACTAATTTGATGCATTGTAAACAAAGTGCTAAAGAAAAATTGACTGAATTTATTGGTAGATTTAAGCATTTGTATGCTCAGATTTCCTATCTTGTTCCTAATATTGATATTCAATGTATGTTTATTTCAAACTTGCAAAAAGATATTAGAGATAAGATTCTGCTTACTGAATTTACCTCTTTTCAACAACTTTGTGCAGAGCTTCATCGTTATCAATTACAAGTGATTCAATTTGAGAGCAACACTCCAATGGCTCCTGTTCTAGTTGATAAGAGTGATGCTACTCCTAATCCAAACAAATTTCAAAAATTCAACAACTATGTCAAGATAAACAAACAAGTGAATGTAGTTGCTGATCAAGTTGTTGTTGCATCTCACAATGCCACTTCTACATCCACTGCTTTTCGATTAAATCATACGTTTACTCCTCTTTCCGAACCTTTACATGCTATTATGAATAGGTTGTTAACTACTAATATGATTACGTTACCTCCTATTTGACCTCTTTTACCTGTTACGATTTTCTCTAAATCTTTTGATCAAAATGCTTTTTGTCAATATCATCATCAGAATGGTCATGATACTAAGAAATGTTATTCTTTAAAACATAAGATTCAAGACTTAATTGACTCTAATGCCTTATATGTTGATAATCTTGATGGTAGTGGAAAAAAATCTATTTCTCCTCCTAACAAAACCTTCAAATCTATACGAATCCTTTACCTACGCATGATACTAATACCATTTCTCAACCATCTGCTGTGGAAATTGTGTATGATTCAAAGATGGATGATCTCAATCATTTTGTTAATCAAGTGGAACATGTTGGTCAATTTGTATCTCAACCTCAACCTCAACCTCAAATTCAATCTCAAGTTCAATCTCAACCTCGACCAAAACCTAAACCTAAAATGAAAACTCAACCTAAACCTCAACAACAACCTAAGAATAAAAGACCTCAGGAACTGTTGATTACCTTTGATGACTTTGAGACTATTAAAGCTCCTAATGGTCCCCTTTACATTTATGCTAGGATTTCTCAGAAACCTACTCGTGGTTGTCTTGTTGATCCTACATCCTTAGTCAATGTTATTACTAAAGAAAATCCTTTTATGAAAAGCTTACAACGTGATTCTTATGATACATCGAATGTTTGGATTCAAACTTGTAATGGTTTTCTTTATCCATCATTTGGTTCTATTACTTTACTAGTTGAACTTTGTGGAAAAATTGTGAACACTACCTTTGTTGTTGTTCCTACTTTTGATCAATTTCAAGTTAAGCTAGGTTTCCTTGGTTGAATGCCATGCAGTTTTTTGCTTCACCTATCCATAAGTGTCTTAAGTTCATTCATGATGAAGAAGTGAAGATGATTAATCATAGTTTATATCAACCTTCCAGGCCTAGAGATTGTGTTGCTCTTCATTTCTTTTGGCCTTCATTACCTAATTCATGTCCTCCTCGACCTGATAATCTTTTTCATTCATATCAATCTTATAAACATTGTAAGATTCTTGAATTAAGCATACCTCCTATGGATCTTAATCGTGGTCTTTTGCCTACACCTTTTATACCTCCTTTAACTATGACTTCTAGTTCTGTTAATCAAGTTCCTTCTATCACTCTTCCTAAAGAACCTATCAAAGATCATGTGATTGTTCCTCCTATTGTTGATAATCCTATTGATCTTCCTAAAGAACTTGTGAAGGATCTTGTGATTGTTCCTCCTAGTTCTCAACCTATTTCAAATAAATCAAAATGTAATTGATCTGCTAATGAACATCGTAAAAATCATCATGCTCATGCTAAAGCTTATAATTATGTTCTTCAAAGATCTCTACCTTCTTCAGATAAACCTATGCATGATGTGTTAGAAGAAGTTGTTACTAATAATGATGTTAAGACGCATGATTATAATGATTCTATTCGTATCTTAGATCCTATTTTGATTAATTTGGATGAAGAAGATACTCTTGATGATACTAATGATGTTAATGATGAATATGAGACTATTGACATTGACATTGATTTACCTAATATGCTTTCATCACAATTAACTCTTACACCTAGTGTCGAATATTGTGATTCTCAAGAGGATCCTTGTTTGGAACTGGCTATCATTCCTACTATGTTGGATATAGTCCCTCTTGCGAGTTACCCACCTTCCCTAAATGATATACAATGAGATGGGGATAGTAGGTAGTACGCTTGATCGGCTTGTCCTTCATGGTAGCTTTTTTGTGTGTTTGCCTATTGTACTATGCTTCTCCCATAATGTGTTTGCTAAATGTTGTTAGATTCTTTTATACAATCCTTGTTACTCAGTTGGTACAAGGTGATAAAGGAATCAAAACTATTGTTCAAATTCCTCTATATGTAGCTCTATTCTTCTATGCGTTGTTCCATGTTATGTTGTAATTGTGCTATTGTTCATAAATGTTTCTTTGTGTAATCTGCTTGGATTCGAGATATGGTAGCACTAAATTCTTTTTGGTCTCCATGTCATGGTTCGAAAAGATTCTCCTTCGTATATCTTATGTGATCTTTCCTCCTTTGTCATCGTAGTTCTACTTTCTTTGGGGAATGATGTCAATTCATTTGCAATAATATCATATATATTATCTTATGATCATACTGACCCTACAGTAGGTAGATCCCTTCTATGTTCTCTGTATGTTTTTGTGATATTTCCCTTGATTTGTCTTTGTCTGGGGGCATCTCGACATGGAAACGTAATTAGTGGAGTCATTTATGTTTCTGTTAAAGCCACTGGTCCTGTTAAAGTGTCAGCAATGACTTTAACGTGGGGGCATACGCTCTGCTCACTTATTGCACACACGCACTTTTCAATACACAAATATTTTTCAAGATACCTTTTCTCCCTTTTTGGATTAGTAACTAATCCTTAAAGCATGGATTTATATTTCAGGATCTCTTGATCCCTCCAATTTCAAATATACATATATTTTGATCCCTGAAGGTCAGAGGTGTCCTTAAGACTGGACCTCTTTAGTTTTTTGGTTTTATTCTTATGGAATAAAATATTCCTAAGGGTGAATCCTTGATGGGTTGACTAGTGAGTAGCCACATTCACTAGGCTGTTCAATTCCATCTTTCCAGTAGTGTCGTTTCCTTGTGTGGTTCATAATGGGACATAAGTTCTCATTGGGTGAGGTAATCATACCCTTTCTTTCTCTCTATAGAGATGTCTCTCTTATTGTGATCTAGGAGTTTATGAAGACTTGAGTCCCTGGGGACTTAAGGTTTCTCTTTGTCCCTTGGATTAAGATAAGATTATCTTTTCATTTTGATCTCCTTTACCAAGAGTTTGCATCGAGTCCATACACTTGCTAAAGTGGGGGCTTAATGTATCATCTTAAAATGGAAGCACTTCCATGATAAAAGCTTTTAGCCCTCCGAGTAAGTGGTTTGGGGTCATGTTAAGCACCTTGATCAGGTCTTTGCATGTATCTAGCTTTTCCCCCTATTCTGCTTTCCTCTACACCTGATTTTCACTTCATATCTACATTTCCTAGCATTCTGGGTCAGGATCCTGAGGTTTTTGATTATAAGGTCAAAGTCAACCTTATGGGGTCAAATTAAACCTCTACCTTGACCTGTTCAAGATCGACCTTGACCCTGACCTGGTCAAATACAACCTCATCCTTGACCCCCTGTCCAGATTTCAAATTTCCTTGATTTCTGGGTGTCGGGTTTCAGGGATATTTGTTTTCCTGCCTCCAATTCAGCCATTTTGGGTTTCAGAATGGTAAATCCTTAAATTTAATTTAATCTAGGTATATTTTCTAAAGGTTAGGACCTAATTGGGATTTAATTCTCCAAGGTGGCCCCTCTAGAGGATTGTGCCCTAGTTCACTATAAAAGGAGGCCTGCCTCTCTCATTTTCTCCATCAAGTTTTATCATCTTCTTTTTCCATCAAGATCTCAAGTGAAAGAAAGTGAATTCAAGCATTCAATCAAGCCTTCAAGCATTCAAGTGTTCAAGCATTCATCCATCAAGGAGATCCATTGTTAGCTATTGAAGGATTCAATCTCTTTGGAGCCCCCTTGAAGATCCATCCTTCTACATTCATCCAAGCCTCCTCATATGCAAAGATCAATTCAAGATTGGTGTTGAAGATCAAATGCCATTGATTTGAGACATCCTATATTCATTCTATATCCATTGAAGCATTCCTACTTGTGGATTTGAGGATTTGAATCCTCTACAAGGACTTCAACATAAGTGAGGTGAATTGTTTCAATTACTGTGTTTATGCATGCTACATTTCAATTCAATTTCAAGGTTAATTCCTAAATTTGGGTTTGACCAAGGCAAACCCCCCATACAAACAAAAACCCCATTTTTCTTTTAGGTACAAGTGCAGAATTTTGGATTTGAGATCGGCTTTGGATACCCTTTTCGGTGAACTTCTGAGATCTGCGAATAAAGTCAAAATTGACCTTCAAATAAAGAATGTAGCCTTTGACCTTTTATGAGGGTCAAAGACTACCTGCTATCAGAAAGACAAAAGACTTATGGGTTTTCTTCGTCTCAGCATTTCCAGTCTGAAACAGGTTGTAGTATTGCCCGAAAGTACACACAAACATCAGAAATTTGCATTTTCTAGATTTTTCCTAATTTGAGGTTAGTACTTGTATTTCAATTATTTCAGATTTCAAGCAAAATTCTCCATAGGCAAATATAGGGTTTTTCTCTCTCTTTCATATTCTCCATAGATTGATTCAGTTGTGCATTAACCTTTTGGTTGATCAAATTGGATCTCTCCTATGGGAATTTGGATTTAGGAGTGGATCTCATATTTCCCCCATACATTACACTTAATAGAGGTGATTCAATTTTACCCCTATTCACCTCCTAATAAATATTTGCAAATATACACTAATCCTTTGAAATCTCATTCAACCAATACTATTGAACAACCTTCTTCTTCCCAATGCATTGACTATGATGAGAAAGTTAATGGAGCTAGTCATGTTGTTAACCAAGTTGAACATGTCCAACCTAGATTTCAACCTAAAGCTCAACCTCCTCCTCAGGTTTTCATTTCCTTTAATCCTCCTGAGATAATTAAAGCACCTGATGATCCTCTCTACATTGTCATTAGGATTAATGACATTCCTTTTTGTGGTACCCTTATTGATCCCACTTGCATGGTTAATGTGATAACTGAAGATCATCTTTTAGTAAACAATTACTAAAATATTTTTATGATCAATCTTATGTCTTGATTCAAACTCGCAATATTTTCATTTATCCTTCCCATGGTTCCATTTCTTTTCCTATGGAAGTTGGTGGAAAAACCCTAGACGCTACTTTCATTGTCATTCCCACTTCTGTTCAATTTCAAGTCAAACTTGGTATTCCTTGGCTTACTTCCATGAAATTTGTGGCTTCTCCTATTCATAAAAGTATTAAATTCCAACACATTGGAGAGATCGTGACTTTTAATCATAGTCTTTATCATCCTTCCATTCCTAGAGACTCATTTGACCTTGATTTCTTTTGGCCTTCTATGCCTCAACCAACTCAAACCCTTCCTAACTATCTCTTTCAATCGTACCAAGTCTAAAATATTAAAAAATTTTGTGAACTTAGAAAACCTAAAGATGATCCTTCACGTATAATTCTTCCTACACCACCTATATCTCCTCTTCCCATATCTTAGCCACATACTTCTCAGCGCATCTCTCAATCTAGTGTGGCTCCTTTTTTTCTTCCTTGTAAAAAAGAAAAGGACCTGATGCTGATTGATCTTATCCCAAACCAAATTTCTACCAAGATCAAACGTAGCCCTCATGCCTGTGACTATCATTGTAGGCATCATGCTAGAGGTTGTCAATGTACTTCTCAAAATATTGCTTCACCTCCCCATACTTCTCTTCCCTTTGACCAACCCATGCTTGAGCCTATAGAGGAAGTAAATTTAAATCAAATAAAAATGAACATGACAATGCTATTTATATCTTGGATTCTATTACAATTAATATTGATGGTGAAGATACTCTTGATGATGATGTTCATGATGCTAAAAATTATATTCATGCTAGTGATTCTGATGACTATGAGACTATTAATATTGATCATGACTCACTAGTTATGCTTTCACAATAGCTATCTATCACTCCTAGTAATGAACTTAGTGACCTATCTTCACAACATGGTCCTTTTTTAGAACTGACTATTGTTCCATCTGTCATGCTTGATGTTTCTCCTCTTGGGAGTTTCACACCTTCCCTAAACTTTATTGACTGAGATAGGGGGGTAGGAGATAAGATTTACTAGCTCCTCTTGTGCAGTGGATTTTTATGTGTTTTCCTATTGTAATGTGCTTCTTGTTACATGTCTTATTTAGATTCTTTAAATGACCCTTGTTTCTATGTTGGCACAAGGTGATAAAGGAATCACCATGTCATAAACATTATTCTATTTGTGTCTCTCTTCTTCTATATGTCATTACATGTTATGTTGTACATATGCCATTGTCCGTAAATGTGACTTTGTGTTATCTTATGGGGATGATGCAAAATGGTAGACACTAATTCTTTTTGGTCTCTATGATGTTGGTCCAAAAAAACTCTTCTTTTTAACTCTTACATACTTTTCTTCCATTGTGTTTTAGTTCTACTTCCTTTGGGGATGATGACATTTCATTTTGATACAATATTTCACATATTATCATATGGTCATACTGACCCTAAAGTTTTTAGATCCCTTTTTTTTGAGCTCTTTTGTCATCTTCTCATTTCCCTTAATTTGTCCTTTCTTGGGGGCATTTCACAGTGGAAACATTTTTCCTAGATGCATGTACACTCCTTTAAAGAAATTGCTCCCGTTATGGAACTTGCAATCGCTTTAACATGGGGTCATACACTTCACTCACATTTTACACACATGCAATATTTCAATGTTGTTTTACATTTGGATCCCTTAATAAATACACATTCCTTGAGGACAAACCCTCCTTTTCTTTTTCAATCCCTAAGGAAGGTTACCTTCCCTTAGGACATATCACTCTTTTGGATCCCTTAATGGATAAAATTTCATTAAGGACAAATCCTCCTTTTCTTTTTGATCCCTAAGGAAGCTTACCTTCCCTTAGGACAAATGAGTGTTTTGGATCCCTTATGGATACACTTTCCTTAAGTAAAAATCCTTCCTTTTCTTTTCTAACCCCTAAGGAAGATTACCTTCCCTTAGGACAGGGTGTTCCTTTTCTAGATCCCTTATGGATACACTCTCCTTAAGGACATATCCTTGATGGATTGACTAGCATGGCACACAAACCTACTAGAAATTTCAATGCCATTTTTTGAAGTGCCTTCTTTGTTTGGTTTACAGTAAGACACATAATATTACTAAGCTAAGGTGATCTCTCTCTCTCTCTCTCTCTCTCTCTCTCTCTCTCTCTCCATTTCGAGAAATGTCTCTCTTATCTTAGTTTTTAATTTTATGAGAACTTAAGTCACTTGGGGGCTTGATGTTTCTTTGTCTCCTTGACATTGATAAGATCATCTTATACACTTAATCTACTTTACTATGAGTATGATTTTGTCTCATACTCTTGTTAAATTTGGCACTAAATGTACTATCCTAAAAATTTAGCACCAATTATTGAACTCCTTTAGGACCTTTTTGGGCCCCATTTTAGTGATTTCTTAGATCTAGATGTGTTCATCCTTTATTTCCCACTTTCACCTTTCCTTTTTACTCTATTCTCTGAACACTTCCTACATCCCAAAGATCATTGTAAAAAGTGTCTCTTTGGGACTATGCCAAATTCATCCTAGTCAAGTCAGCCTCATCTTTGGGGGTTGTTTTTCAATGGGCTCCAGGCCCATACGAGGTTGCTTCTTTTCCCACTCCTGGTTGTTGTCGTCCTATCAATTTTGGATCTTGAATTCACTATAAAAGGACATTCAAGCTTCTCATTTTGACATATACACTTATCCATTACATACCTCATGACATACAATTACAAGAAATCAAGTCTATGTGCAAGAAATTATTGGTGATTTCAAGTGCTCTTTTGGATTCAAGATTTGAAGACAAGGCTTCCAGACCAAGATTTCCAAGTTTTCTTTTATTCAATATCTATTCAAAGGAAATCTTCTCTTATTTATGCAAGTTTCTCTCTTTCATGGTGGCCAAGTAGAAGAATGCACAAGCAAGAAAGAAGATCCACATCTCTTTCCTTCTTCCTCCTCTTTTCCATTGAAGTGATCAAGCATACATACATCCAAGATCCAAGGATTTGGAAAGAGTAGATCAATTGCATTTGTGAAGACATCCTTGACCCTTCAACACACATTTCAAGAATACATCTTTGTGGGTATATCAGATCTGTATCCATCCATGAGGGTTTGACATGCAAGGTGAATACTTACACTTGTGTTGTTTCACATGCTTTACTTATTTCCTTTCAAGGTTAATTCCTATCCAGGGACTTGACCAAGGAAAGCCCCTTTCCACAAAAATTTCCCCATTTTTCATGTGTGTAGTTGTAGAGCCATATTTTTGGTATTTTAGAACCATGGCTTGATCCTCTACATATTTCATCAGGTTTTATTCTTCCAGGACTAGGCTGACTTTTGTGACATGTTCCTTTGGATCTGAAAAAATTGCATGATTAGAAGTTACAAGTCTGACAGTCCTAGGTCTTGGATGGTTTCTGATTTGGACAAATTTTCTTTAGTCAATTGCAGATTTGAAGTTCACTTGCCCTCTTCTAGGAATTAAGGTAAGTACATCATTCTTATTATTTAGTACTTTCTTTGATATATCTAGATCTAATATCATACATTGTTGGTTATCATGTTCTTTATCATTGCATAAGTGTTTTTCATACTTTATATTACATATACATACATTTATGTATGTGCAGGGAATACCATATACACCCCCATCAAACTCCCCCTTTGCCTAGATTGTGCATTAGCACCCCTTCATCCATTTTGGGTTGTGTTGATTAGATTTGGTTTAAGGGAGGGGTTTTCTATTCCAATGTATATGGAAAGTGGGGGTCTACCATTGATCACTATTTTCTATATCACACATTATCATCCTATTCTTTTCTAAATATTAACATCCTATTCTCCAATATTCCTTTCAAATTCTCTACATCCTCATGTGGAAGGGGAAACTCTTCCCATGAGTTTTACCTCCATTTGGAGATAATTTCATCATCTAAAATTACATAGTCCTTGATGAATTGTCCCCATAAGGCCTCACAAGTATGCATAACTCTACTTGTGTTCATTAATTTTGAAATAGCCAAATAACCTCCCCAAGAGTTCCTCCAAAAGAGAGCTTTATTCCCTTTAGCCACATCCCACAATATCTGCTCCATAATTATTGATCTGCAGGAGAGAATAAAATTCTAGATCTGAGATCCCCTTGGAAAAGAGATTTGTCTAAATAGTTCTAAAGGTTCTACTCGAGGTAAATAATTGCCTTTAATTAGTCTTTACCCATTTCAGTTTTGGTTGCTCAAAAAGTTTTCAAAACAAGTTTTCCCCCCATGCTTTATCTTTCCACAACTGGTTTTTGACCTCCACGCCCCCTGTTTCTACTAGCTTACAAATTTTGTTCCAAGAAATCATCATATATTTCTTTTTGGTATCAGTCCCTTGTCAGAAGAAGATTATTAATTTTTTTATCTTCTTACCATAAGCTTCTACAAATAAAGAGAGATAAGACATAAGGTAAATTAGTATTGTTGATAATGTTACTTTCATCATAGTAATTATGTCAGCCCAAGATACCTATTTTGATTTTTGTGAATCTAATTCATATCCATCCTTTCTCCTATTCCATACCATATTCTAGTATATCTTAGAGATTTATCCAATGGAGCACTTAAGTAAGTACATGGTAGTTTTCCTTCATGAAAACCTAAAGTTTGCAAAATTTTTCTCTTTGTTTTAGCTTTCACAAAAAAAAAGACATTGAATTTTTCTTTATTTTTATTCAGCCCTGAGGCATGGGATTGGGTGTTCAAAATATTCTTTACAGTCCTTTCTTCCCCCTTTTTCTCTTTACTAAAGAGAAAATTATCATCTCCAAATTATTGGTGCACAATTGGAGCCACTAAGGCGGTAATATAGATTCCTAAAATGCTTCCTTCTTCCTACACTTGTTGTAGACCCCTACCTAGAGATTTTACCATAATGATGAATAAGAATGGGGATAGGGGATCCCCATGTCTAATACCTCTTGAGCATTCAAAAAAAACCCTATGGTGAACCATTAACTAGAACTGAAAACATCACACTGGAAATGTAATAAAAGATAAGATTAATCCATGCTCTACTAAAGTCGAATGCTTCCATACACTTACACAAGAAACTCCAATCAACTTTATCATAGGCATTTTTAATGTCCAGTTTGATAATCATACTTAGATCCTTTGATCTTTAGACAAAATGAATGTTTCTTGTACTATGATGACTCCATCAAAGATGGATCTGTCTAGGACAAAAGTTGTTTGTTCTTTAGAGATGATGTTTGTCAGGAAGCACTTAAGTTTGTTTGCTAAAACCTTGGAAAGGACTTTATAAATCATATTACATAGAGATATAGGTATAAATTCTTCTAGCTCAAGGTATTCTCCTTCTTGGAACTAGTGCTATGAATGTTTTGTTAATTTTTGTCAAGAATCTACCTCCATTCCTTGTTGCCTCTGATGCCTCTATTGGATCTAATCCTATTATATGCCAACCCTTCTGGAAGAAAGCAACAGGAAAGCCATCTAGGCTAGGGGCTTTATTTCAATGAAGTTGAAAGAGAGCTTTTTTTACTCCTTGTTCATCCATTTTCGAATTTAGAAAATTGTTATGGGCTGGTGTGATTAATTCAAGTATACCTGCAAGCATAATTCTGGAGATCTGCACCATCCAAACTATTTAAAATTTCATGGAAGAATTGAACTGCTTTGGTATTGATTTCCATTCTGGATCTTATATCATAATATTTTTAATATTCATTTTTTGTATTATATTAATGCTCCTCTTATGCCTTGTGTTGTTGTGGAAGAATTTAGTATTACAGTCTCCATCTTCCAATCACACCTCTCTTGATTTATGTCTATAGAAAATTTCCTCCATGGCTAGCACCTCTTCATATTCTTTTAATAGCTCTTTCTCCTTAATATACCTATTGGATTCCATCCCAAGTTGAATAACTTCCAAATTGGGTTCACTTATGTTGTCCTTAATCATTGATTTTGAAATGCTCTATGTTCTATTTTAAGAGGTTTTTCTTAACCAATTTAAGCTTATTGACAAAACAAAATCATTTAGAGAATTCAAACTCCCTTTCAAACCACCATTCTTCTATGAGCCTAAAAGATTCTTTATGTTGCATCCACATATTTTCAAATTTAAAGGGACAACCAAGAGGTTTTATGTCATCCAAGATTTCCAAAAGAATAGGAAAGTGATCTCAACCCAAGATTAGCATTATAGAAGATTTCAAATTAAATGGGAATGTCACTAAGTCACCTTTGAAGAAAATCTTGTCTAACTTCTCTTTTATTTGACTGAAGCCTTCCCTTCTATTATTCCAAGTGAAATTTCCATTATCTATAACTATTTCTAGAAGATTGCTAACAGTGGCCCAGTTTTTTAAATCCACCTGAGTTTGCATCTCTTTTTGAACACCCTCTCTTTTTTCAAAGAGATGTATAATCACATTGAAATCCCCTCCCAAGATGATTGTTTCTTCTTTATTAATTTGTAAAGAGGTTAAATCTTTCCATAATTCCAATTTTTTCTTTATTGGGATGGGTCCATAAACAATAACCATTATGAAATTGACACCATTTCTATAGAAAACTGCTCTACTCCCTCCCCCACCAGTTTTGATTTGTTGCAACCATCTGAATAGGAAATCTGCTTGAATTCCAAATTGTTGCAAATCCTCCCAAGATACCTTTAGCTTCCATTGCTTCCCCTCCCAAAAACCAATTTTATTCTTAAATTAAATCTATTATTTGATTGAAGTTTTGTTTCTTGTAATAAAAAACTATCAACTTTATCAAAAAAAAAATGCAACCATTTTTTATTTGTTAGGGGCACTGGTGCCCCTAACATTCCATGAGATGAGATTCATTTGACACTAGGAAGGAACTTCCCCTCCCCTTGATTGGATTGAATTGAGTTGAAGCTAATCTTATCCACCTTACATGTTGCCACTATCTATGTAATAAAATTTTCTACAAATGTTAGATTCCATGCTATACTCTAGCCCACCACTGATCTATGCCTAGAAATATCAAATAGATGGGAGATAATTTATGTTGTCAGAATTATTTTTCAAAAGACAATATTTTAGTTTCCTATTTTCATTGAATCTCCAAAATAAAGTCGTCCAAAGCCATTCAGTGACTGATTTATTAGGTCTAAAATCTTGAAAAAGATATTGTGTTTATTAGCCTCTAGTTCCATTTCATAACCAACCATGATTTGTTTATTTTGCTTATTTGTATCAGCTTCCTTCATCCCATTTATATTTGAACCGTTTATCTCATAGAAAATTATATCATGTTTTTATATTTCTATTATGGGCATTTCACCAATCATGTCAATAAAGTTGCTTTCCCATTGTTATGTTTTGTGTGGTTTCCTTATTTCCCCTAAACCAGTTGCTAGATGTAAGGATTGGTTTTGAGGTTCTGATAGAAGTCCTCGTGTCTTTTCTAATGCTTGTTCTTCCTTTTCACAATAGATTTTTTGAACCCATTCCTTCATTTTATAGAAGAATTTTATAGAGCGTGGAGCGTTTTGGAGACATCTAACAGAATGAAAATTCTTGCCGGAAGAAAAAAATTACTTAAACCAGAAGTGTCAAAAGTATTATAATCATTTATCCTTTATAATTGAATTCTTGAATGATATGCAAATCCAAATTAGTGTTAAGCTGAAAATGTTTCTTTCCTACCATGGTCAAGAAATGAAAGTTGTTGAAAAACATAGGTTTGTCTCAAATAGAGGAAAAATTATTGAAAGTATAAGTAGAAGGATTGCAGAAATCGATTACATATGTGGTATTCCTTTTATGCTTATTCTTACTACCTGTACTTATCAATGAAGGAAATTAAGACAACAAGTTGGCAGAAAAAAAAAATGAACCTATGCAAGCACAGAGGGCAATAGAATGGGTTTCTAAATAGTTCAAGACTACCAGAATAAAAGCATTGAGATTTTAGCTTTACCAAAATAAGAGTATGAATATGTGGCTTGTATGGATTGTAAAATAACAATTGATTATAAAGTTTGTAAGTGCTTAGCTTGTACATATTGTAAAATAACATAACAACCGATTGCCATGATGGAAAGTGTTATTATATATCAGATATTTCATTTATAAAATTGAACATTAATATAAAACAAATATTTTAATCCTTCGATTATATATTATTAGTGTGTGATCAAATATTATAATTTTATTATGCTATTATAATCTAACAATAACTGAAAGTGTGAAAGAAATTGATGTTACTAAAACATGATCTATAGAATAGTCTCTATAGTTAATTTCTTTGTTTGTTTATTCAAAAATTATAGAAAACTTGTAACTGAAAAAAATAAAAAAATCATTACATTCTTCTCAATTTACTAGAAAATGAAAAATGAATGAGATTTTCCTTGAGAAGGGAATTATTGCATAGATATTAACTGTGGACTAGGCTTTTGAGGGTACCTGTTATCTGTTTTGAAAGGCTCAAATCAATCAAACATTAAGAGTTTAATCTAGCATACAATCAAAACAAAAACAAGGAAACTCTAAGCTAGCCACCTCAGATTGAGCCACAAACAAGTGCACCCAAGCACTGTTTGATTTGCTCTGATAAGAGGGGTGTGGGTGTGCTCTCTAAGCACTTGGAGCATACTATAATGCATTCTAAGATGGATTGAAATCCATGAAAACCCCAAAATGGCACAAAAATAGGTATAGAACACCTGATTTGCCCCTAAGGCCTCAAGGATCCAAAAAATGCTTTGAAGGAGATTAAGCTACATGATGAGTAATCTAGGATTGATTTTAGACCAAATAAAGAGATGTGATATGATGCTATGCTATGCAAAACAATAAGAAGAACTATGTTAATCCATTATTACTAAGCTATGATGAGCTAAAAATGCTTGAAAGTAAACTAAATTAGAATGATTTGCTAAGATCTAACATGAAAATGGCATTATAACAGTGCATGAGAATGAAAGTAAGCTATTTTTTTTTGCTCTTGAAAGGAGGGGTATTTATAGGATTTGGGAAGGAAGAATGAGTGGCCAGGATTGAAATCCTTAAGAGAGGCCAAGATTCACTCAAAGGGGAGCACATGGATTGTGCTAGTTTAGGGATCACCTCCTTGTGACAAGTGTCACAAGGGCATTGGATTGAAAGATGGGAGGAATGTGCATAATTTGGGAAATGTGCCTAAGGTCAAAGGGTCTAAGAAAGGGGTGAGGGGCTTCTTAAATGCACCATAAGTGCATGTAAGAGGGATAAGGAGGCCTTAAATGCCTTCAATGCATTTCAAAAAGGGAAGCCCTCTTTGTTGACTTTGGGGTAAGCTTAAGAGTTGGCTAACCTTGTTTAGGGAATGTGACAAGGTTAAGGGAGGAATTAGGATTAGGATGGGTGAAGAGGTTGGATTGAGAAGTTTCTAGAAGAGTCTAGAGTTCTCCTTGGTTTTATGGAATAAAAGTTTATTCATTCCAAAAGCTTAAGTTTTGGGAATATTTATTGAAATATTTTCAATAAATATGAAATTTAAATATTTAATCTTAATTAAATATTTAGCCTTGGGATTAGGGTTAGAAAAGATGGGATTAGCCTTTTAATCGAAATTAAGAAGGGATTAGAAGATTTTGGAAGAGGTTAGTGGTCTAAAGGAAATTGGCCAAGTTTTGGGCAAAAAATAAATTAATTATTTATTTTGAGATTTTTGGTCAATTTATTAATTAAAATAATTAATAAATAAGGAGATAATGTTTAAATAAGATTTAAACATTTTTGGGAGGGATTTCTTAATTAAATATTTTTAATTAAGATAAAGGGATTTAATGACATAAAAATTAATTAATTAATTAATTAAATAATTAATTAATAAATGATGATGTCATCAGAGATTTTTAGAAAAATAAAAATACTTTATTTTCTAAAGGATTTTTAGGTGTCTACATTAACCAAATGACAAGAAAAATACATGAGTGGACCAACTACTTAGTCTCTGAAAAAATGGCATTATTTTTAAAGTAGCTATCTTTGTTGGAAGACATTCAGACATAGCTACTATGTCTACATTTTCTTGCATTTACACAAATGTCAACATCACTACAGATTGTATTACTTTTTGTAAGAAGAATTTGCAAATAGCAAAGATTGAACCAAGGATCTAGAGGTTAAAGAAAAGCACAAGAGAGATGATATGAATGCAATGATGGGTATTGAATTGATCCAATGAATTCACCTTGAATGATTGATGAATGATTACATAATAGGCCTCCTTATATAGGAAAGGCGATAAGAGAGAATGATAAGGGGCTTATAAGATATCACCTATGCTAGGTGTAATCACATGTCCACCAAATGTGGATCATCCTCCATTATGCAATAAAGTATGTGAAATGGATTAGGATGATAATGTGATAAGAGCACTAAAGGTGGATCTAACACCAAAATTGGAATTCCTCCTACACCATGTTCTTAATGGATGTGCAAACTCCTAGGTGTCTCAATCACAAACTACTATGCAATGCATTAACCTAAGTAAGATTAAGTAAAGTTTAATTAGGAATATTTAATTACACCAACACCCCCCCTTAAGCGCAACTTAGGGGAATGTACTTCAACTCACAATGCAAGATGGGTCCCGACAACTAGGCCATGTTAGGTACCCATGTACAAAATGCAATACATGAAATTCATAACTCTCATAAAGTGGAGAAAGAGGGAAAACCTCATGGGAAAAACCCTCCCCCAAAAAGAGAGAAGAAAACAAGATGCATGGATGGATGGAGTACTCAAGACCCCCAAAGAACTACATACATCATGTATATACAAAGAAATATCCTCCCATAAGAAGGATAGTTGGAGACATGATATCCCCCCCATAATGAAGAAGCTCCCATGTTGATGAAGAGTACCTGCAAACAATAGATAAGCCAATGCTTACAAGAAACATGTCTCCCCTTAGGAAGAAATAGATACATCAAATGATGAAGAAGTCAATCCTTGTGCAAATGGAAGGAGGAAGAAGATTTAGGTCTCCATGCATGAATCTCTGAAGGCTGAATAGGAATCTCCAAGCTCAAAGAATCTATCACCTCATGTGACAAATCAAGTGAAGAAGGAGAAGAATCAAGTGTACCAATCTCCAAAGAAGATGAAGAAGTATCCCCAACTATGATGAAACTATCATCAAAGGAAAGAGAAACCCCCTCATGAATGTCTTCCAAATCTGCATCATGAGAATCAACAAATGTTGAAGATGCATCCAAGTAGTCATCACATTCTGCAAGATTTGAAATACTATGATCATCCTACTGAATAGTAGAGCCCATGTCTAAAGAAGCAAGAGGTGGAGGAGTAGGAAGATCAACACTTGTCTCAACAACAAAATGATTCAACTGCCCAAAATTCTCCTCATAATTATCCCTTGGCAAAGGGATGGGTACATCATGAATATCATCATCATTATCAACAAAATTTGAAAAAGAATACAAGCATGATGTATGATCAACAACTCCCATAGCTGTGACATCTCTAGTCTCCATGTCCCTAATGTAGACATAATCAAGAGTGAACTAAACAATTTTACCTTGTGCCCCATGTGTAATTTGGTAAATAGAAAGGAGATTAGTAGTCAAGGATGGTACACAAAGAACATCATTAAATGTCCCCTCTCCCATAGAAATAGAACCTTTCCCACAAACTCTCATGAATGTGTTGTTACCCATCAAAATATTAGGAGAATTACAAGGCTCAATAGAAGAAAACATATCCATAGAAGATGCCATATGATGTGATGCACCTGAATCAAGAAGCCATTTACCTTGCTCAGGATGTGTGGAAGCCAAGAGTGCTTGTCCTTTACCTTTATCTATGGATGATGATGTAGATGTAGAAGCTATTGAATGTGTATAAGGAGTAGACACTGATGAGGGAAACTTAATGTTCTATTTTTGAATAATGTGAGTTATCTCATCAATCTTCTTTTGAAAAAACTTATGCTCATCATGTCCTATCTTTTTACAATATGCACATTTATCTCTCTTTCTTCTAGATGATTCCTCTCTAAAAGAGGACTTGGATTCAGTAGTATTCGGTGAAGAAGATTCATTACCTTTGTCATGAGGCTTAGGATCCTTATTTTGTTTCTTTCCTTTTCCATTAGAATCCTTTGATGTAGACTCACTTGCAATCAATGCTTGATGTGTGGAAGGCTTCAATTGACCCATGTGTGCCAACTTTGCTTGTTCCCTTGTGAGCTACACTGCAAATCCATCAAGAGAGGGCAATTTGTATGCACTACCAAGAGCATCCATAGTAGCATAGAATGTAGAAACAAAGACAGAATAATCAAGACCAAGCTTGGAAAGAATAGAAAAGATCAATTTTTCATCCCCTTTAACAATGCCACATGTAGAAAGCTCCAATCTAATAGAATTGAACTTAGAGAAAAACTCTTGAATATTGTCAAAATCACTAGGATTTAGACCTATGAGATCATTCTCTAATCTGAATTTTCTCATTCTATCAGGTTTACCAAAGAGTCCTTCCAATGTGACCCAAGCATCATGAGGATGTGTGCAAGATGCAATATGAAAGTGCAAGTCATGAGAAATGGATGATCTAAGAGAGCCAAGTGCTTTATCCCTTCGATCAAACCATTTTCACCTTTTTGCAACACCTGTTTGAGGTTTTTGATCCTACCCAAGAGTCATTCTAAGCAATCCAAGACTCAACAAATGATCACTTAAAGATACTTTCCATTCATGGTAGTTATATGGAGTGAGGATTTTAACCTTTGAATTATCCATATTTTAACCAAATAATGACTAATAACTATTGATAACTCCTTCAAATGACTGATGCAAATCAGAAAACTAAAATCCAAGGATTAACCAAGTGCAAATATAGCCCCAAAATGACCTATTTCTAAAAGTGATATGTCTACCCAAAATCACTAAAATCTGATTGCAGATTTGAAAAGTACACAAAAATTAATGCACTTTCAAAAAAAAATTCACCTCAAAATGTTACCATATGTGCCCAAATGAAGCCCTAGAAGTTGCAAAAATCAGGAACAGTCAACAAAATCTACAATTTCTAAAAACTATGGCCACCAAATCGCAAAAACAATACCACCATTGGATTCTTCAGGAAATTTTTCCCAATTTAAAAAAAAATTGCTCGAAAAAGGGAGCAAAAATGAGCAAGATATGGCCCTCTGAAGTTGGACTGCAAAATGAAAAACTCCAATGGTGAAGGCTGATAATTTTCAAACCTGTTTGATGTCAGCAATGTAGAGGGTTAAATTTGACAATCATATGGTCATCAAAAATCAAGTTTGCCATGTTTTGACAGCTAAATGGTCATCAATTTTAGGCTTGCAAAACTAATGACATCAGCAAAAATGTCGGGCCCCTTGGTTGATGTGGCAGTATGAAATGTTGGCTGGTGTACAGATGGTCTGATGTAGTAGGATGATGTGGCAGTGACATCATCTATTGATTGTGCATAGGATGACGTGGTTATCCTACCACATGGTGAGATCTAGTCGTCTGCGTGAGGGTCTGCGTCAATCCCGCGTGGTGATACGGTGGCACCGCACGCTGAGGTGGGCATGCCGTGTGGCCGGATCTAGGCATGCCACATGGTGGGTTGCCTCCAACCAAGTGGACACTACGTGGCGGGCTCAGTCAGCTGGTAGTGATCGGCGGAGGAGTGATGGCGGATCTGTAGTCTTTGGCGTCGGTGGTGGCAGGGGGTAGGTGGAACGGCTGGGTTTGGGTGCTGGGATTAATCCCACATGTAGCACATTTGGGGTTTTTAAACACTTTTTATTCGCAGATGCCCAAATCAAAAAATAAAGCAAGCTTGCTGGGTGTGGCTTGAGCTTGCCTTCGGCTGCTTCAAGGGCCCCGTGCTTGGCTGGGTTCGTTGATGTCACTCTATACGCTACTGCAAAAGCAGATAATATTCTCTATCCAAGTCATGTACAAAGCTCAAACATAATTTTTGCATTAAAAAAATTTGAAAATTACAAATTAGAAAAAAAAAAAATCAAAATCAAAATCGTACCGCAGAGATGCAAATCGGGTCGTACGGTCTGATTTGCAAAAAAAATTTGCCTCGATTTGGACTTTCACCAAATAAAGGTGAATTTATAGTCGATCTTAACCAAAACAACCTCCCGAACACAATGGTGAGGTCAGATCTACTCCAAGATGCCTCTATCACATGTTGGTTCTCAGATCTAAGATTTGGACTTTCAAAGCTTGCATCAAGATCTCTTCAAATTGGCTAATCAAAACGCTCCAATGGCTCTAATACCATGTAAGAATTTGCAAATAGCAAAGATTGAACCAAGGATCTAAAGGTTAAAGAAAAGCACAAGAGAGATGATATGAATGCAATGATGGATATTGAATTGATCCAATGAATTCACCTTGAATGATTGATGAATGATTACATAATAGGCCTCCTTATATAGGAAAGGTGATAAGAGAGAATGATAAGGGGCTGATAAGATATCACCTATGCTAGGTGTAATCACATGTCCACCAAATGTGGATCATCCTCCATTATGCAATAAAGTATGTGCAATGGATTAGGATGATAATGTGATAAGAGCACCATAAAGGTGGATCTAACACCAAAAGTGGAATTCCTCCTACACCATGTGCTTAATGGATGTGCAAACTCCTAGGTGTCTCAATCACAAACTACTATGCAATGCATTAACCTAAGTAAGATTAAGTAAAGTGTAATTAGGAATATTTAATTACACCAACACTTTTCAATCCCAAATGTTAGCCAACGGAGGTGAAGTGGTCACATCTGTGATGTCATCTAATAGAAAGTCTGCATTAAGTGGCATGTCAAACAATTCAGTGGACCATTTAGATAATTTGGCAATTGGGTGATGCCCAACTCCTTTTCTAATTCATATAACTTGGTGCATTGTTGCTGACTTTGATTCTCATACAAACCTATTTCCATATCCAGACTAAATGAACTAGTGGTACTTTGAATGGTATTGGTAGTGCTGCATTGCTGAGATTGGGGTATGTCATACAACTGAGAATCAGTGAGCCATTCACATAAACCTGCCAATTGGGTGCTGCTCAACTCCTCTATGTCATATTGCTTGATGCATTCCTGCTCTTTTTTATTCTCATACAAGCCCTTATGCATATGCCCTTATGCATATCCAGATTGTATAAACCAATGATGTTGTGAATAGTAGTGTTGCATTTGATGAGGAGCTGGGTGTAAGAGCAATCTTGCATCACCCAAAAATATTTCTGGTTTCTTTTCAATAAGGGTTATCTTATGCAGAGCTGTTATTTATGGAAACTTACTATTTTTAGTAAGTTGGTCATATGATCTCAGAATGTTTTGATTTCACGGGTGGAGGTTCATTTTGGTTGTATCAGCCTGCCAGTAAAGTTTCATTGCCAAATCAAGTCTAGTTTTGAAGATATTGAAAATTTTTGGTTTTGGAAATAGGGTACAGAAACTTTGAACTCAATTTTGAAGGCTTTAGAGGGCCCTGGATGAGGTCGAAACTTCAGCTGAATGAAGCTTGCTTATTCAAGTGTTGTAGAGCGCTTCATGCCCTTTTCGAAATTGGGGTCATAATAGTCAATCAGGTCAACGGGTGATGACTTATGGTCTCTGGAAGTTGGGCCACTAAACTGGCAGAAAATAAATTTCCTTCAAAATTTATGTTTGGGTTTCAAAAATTGTTTTGAGCTAACTATGATGTAATAAAATGAAAAATAAAATAATTCTAAATTTGGTCGGCCTTATTGGCTAAAATTCTAGAACCTTCCCAAACAATGGAAAATTGCCTATATAAGGGAAGGTTGTAGTGTTGTCTTAGGCAGTTCAAGATAGTTCTGGGTAGTAGATCTGGGTATTGATTCGAGGCTTTGTCCTACAGAATATTGTAAGGGAATGCCCATGTGGCTTTGCATATTGTAATTTTGAAAGTTTGTAATTCCACATTTGTGGAGATAATAAGAAGCCCATTTTCTGTTCTTGCATATTGTTGTTAGTTTCTCTATTTCTGTTATGTGTTTGTGGTATTAAGGGGAGCACCCTTCATCAAGTGGTCTCAGAGAAGGAGTTCTTGAGTGTGTAAACAGATCACCGATTGTGAGGCAGTTTGCACCAGGACCGTGGTTAGGGTTTTTGTGTAAACAGATCGTCGATTATGAGGCAGTTTGCACCAGGACCGTGGGTTAGGGTTTTTATGTAAACAGACCACCGACTGTGAGGCAGTTTGCACCAGGACCGTGGTTAGGGTTTCAGCGAGAAGTGTGAAAATGCCTCCATGAAGGGAACATGGTGGAAGAGCTGGTGTTGTAACACCTGAGGTTAGGGAACTATAGAGACAAGTGCGAGCACTGCAAGAGGAGATTTATAGAGGAATGAATCTTAATGTTAGAGATGAAAGCGAGGATGAAGCCGAAGAAGGAAATTCTAAACAAGGAGAAGTTGAAGTTTTGAATCAAGAAGAAGAAAGACTTTTTCGAGCCATTTCGAAGATCAGGAAGAGACCTAAGATTAAGGTTCCAATATTTTCTGAAAATCTTAACCCAGAGGAATTGATCAACAGGATCAATGAATGTGAAGAATATTTAAGTATGAAGATATCGAGGATCCTGATCGGGTCAAGTTTGCAAAGGCCAAACTGAAGGGTCATGCGAAGATCTGGTTGCAAGAGATTTAGTTAGAGAGAAATCAAAGAGGAAAGGATAAAATCACAAGATGGGAGCAGATGGTGGATAAATTAAAGCGACAATTCATCCTTGTTGATTATGAGCTTGACCTACTGAAGAAAATGCAAAGTTTGAAGCAAGCAAGATGATCTGTTCAAGAATATACATTGAATCCTCATCAGAACAGGACATGCGGAAGCTAATAAGGAGAAAGTTTCCCATTACCTTAATGGGTTGAGGTCGAGCATTTAGGAGGAGCTGAATCTGGTTCGAATGAACAGGTTTGAAGAGGCATACTAGTTTGCCCTAAAAGTAGAGGAAAAGATGAACAAGAAGTTTGAGAGTAGACAAAGTGGAAGAGGTCGTGATGGAAGATCTAGTGGACAGTCATATGGAGGTTGAAATGAAGATTCGAAAAAGTAGGATGAGGCCAATAATAGTCATAATTAGAGAGGAGATAATTTCAATCATTTCCATGATAAAAATAATAGAGATCAAAGAGGAAGAGGAAGAGGACAAGGATCTAGAAGAGGAGGTTTCCATGGAACATGTTTTCACTATGGAGAAGAAGGTCATAGGACATTTGAATTTCCTCAACACCAAGGAAGGACAGATAGGAGAAATGAAGGCCAGGCCAGAGTTGCACATGTAGATGAAGATGCCAGATCATCAAATTTTGAAGATGTTGAAAGAGGAGAAACGTTGATCAATAGAAAGAGTCTTGCTGACTGGTGAGAATGAACTTGAACAAAGGAGGAGCCTATTTCACACCAGGTGCAAGTGTGAGGGTAAGTGTTGTGATGTGATTATTGATAGTGGTAGTACTGATATTTGGTGTCAGAAGAGATGGTGACAAAGTTGAAGCTCAAGAGGCAGAAACATCCACATCCATATCGGGTTGTCTAGGTGCAGGATGACCACAAGGTCATGGTCAGTGAACAGTGCCTAGTAAAGTTCAAGATTGGCAAGTACCAAGATGAGGTACTATGTGATATCATATCTATGGATGCATGTCATATGTTGTTGGGTAGACCTTGGCAGTTTGACAGGTGTGTTGTACATGATGGTCGTGAAAATACCTATTCCCTAATAAAGGATGGAGTGCGACATAAGTTAAAACCATTGAAGGAAATAGAAGAAAAGGTATGTGGTAATGCAAGAATAACTTTTTTTGATAGAGGAAATTTCTTAGATGGTATGTGGCATGAGCATATGTGTTTTACCTTAATTCCAAGGCTGGGAAAGAGGAAGTAGAAGATGTACCTGTAGAAGCTGCAGAATCATTGAATGAGTTTTAGGATATTGTATCCGATAATGTGCCTAATGGATTACCACCAGTAAGAAAGATCAGTCACCAGATGGATTTGATTCCAGGAGCCAGTTTGCCCAAATAAGGCAGCACACAGAATGACACTAGCAAAAAAGTGAAGAGTTGAAGACAGATTTTAAGTTTAGTTCATCACATCCTCCACAGATTGTATATGGAAGTAATCCCAGAAATGCATCTGAGTTGAGAAAGATAGATAAAGGAGAAATAAGTAGTGTTGAAGCTAAGGATTTTGTAGAAAATTTGAAGAACATCCATGAGGAGGTGAGGAAGCACATTACCAAGATGAATGCATAGTATAAGGCTAAGACAGATGATAAAAGGAGGCATAAGGAATTTTGGGTTGGAGATGAAGTCATGGTTCATTTGCGGAAGGAGCAATTTCTAGTTGGTACATATAACAAGTTGAAAATGAAGAAGTTTGGGCCATGTAAGATATTGAAGAAGCATGATTTAGGAAATGCATATGAGGTCAAGTTTCCTACTAAGCTGAATATTTCACTAGTATTTAATGTTTCAAATCTGAAAGAGTATCATGAAGGAGGTGTTGAAGATGAGGTTACAGCAGCACAGTGGATTATTCCAACAACCAGTTTAGATATCAAGGAGATTGAGGACATACTAGATAGTCATGTTGGCAAAAGCATAAGGAACAGGGTGTATGAAGAATATCTAGTCAAATGGAAAGGATGACTTGTTGAAGATTCATCATGGCTAACAAAGGAGGAGGTTAACCATCTTTGGTTTTCCTCTACACACCTGAGTCGTGATAGGGTCACTTCTCAAATTACCCCTGGGTGTCTGATGCAGGAGCATCCTAGGTGTAAGAGCAATCTTGCATCACCCAAAAATATTCTAGTTTCTTTTCAATAAGGGCTATCTTGTGCAGAGCTGCTATTTATGGAAACTTACTATTTTAGTAAGTTGGTCATATGATCTCAGAATGTTTTGATTTCATAGGTGGAGGTTCATTTTGGTCGTATCAGCCTACCAGTAAAGTTTCATTGCCGGATCAAGTCTAGTTTTGAAGATATTGAAAAAAATTGGTTTTGGAAATAAGGTACAGAAACTTTGAGCTCAGTTTTGAAATGGCGGAAATAATTTCCTTCAAAATTTCTATTTGGGTTTCAAAAGTTGTTTTGAGTCGACTATGATGTAATAAAATGAAAAATAAAATAATTCTAAGTTTGGTCAGCTTTATTGGCTAAAATTCTGCAACCTTCCCAGGTGGTGGAAAATTGCCTATATAAGGAAGGTTGTAGTGTTATCTTAGGCAGTTCGGGATAGTTCTGGGTAGTAGATCTGGGTATTGATTCGAGGCTTTGTCCTATAGAATATTGTAAGGGAATGCCCATGTGGCTTTGCATATGTAATTCTAAAATTTTGTAATTCCACATTTGTGGAGATAATAAGAAGCCCATTTTCTGTTCTTGCATATGGTTGTTTCTCTATTTCTGTTATGTGTTTGTGGTATTAAGGGGAGCACCCTCATCAACATTGCTGAGATTGGAGTATAGAACATAATTGAGAATCAGTGGACCATTCACATAAGCCTGACAATTGGGTGTTCAACTCCTTTTCCACGTCATATTGTTGGCTACATTGATGTTCATTTTTATTCTCATACAAGCCCTTATGCATATCCATATTCAACAAAATAGTGGAACTGTGATTTTGCATATCTAGATTGAATAAACCACAAGTGATGTGAATGGAAGTGCAGGAATGGTGGTGCAGGGACTGGGAGTGGTAGCGCTACATTGCTGAGATTGGGGTGTAGAAGCAAGCTCATCCACATTTGGAAGAAACCTATGGATTGATGGAAAGACTGGGTTTGGCAAAGATTGTGTAGTGGAGATGGTATCTGGCACTGCATTGATGCTTTTGTTCAGGGTAGAAGCCATGGGTGATGAAGGGTTTTAGAAGGATTGGGTGTATGGAACTAAGCATGGAAGGGTGAAATCATTAGTAGATACTGGATGCTCAGATGTAGATATTTCCTAATTTGTTTCCCTAAATCTATGCCAAGGGCTGGAAAGCATGCTTGAAGAATCCCCAAAATGTAAAACATGATTGTCCTCTTTTGGAGAGGGTTTATTGAAGAGAGAACTTGACAATGGATAATCAACATTTGATTGTTTGGACAAAAATGAGGAATCGAAGGGTTTACTGAAAAGAGAACTAGAAAGATTTGACTGCTTGGACAAAGGTGGGGGATCAAAATCTGCACTGCCACTCAATGTTGGTAAGCTTGCAGATGGGGTAAGCTTACATGGATCAAAAGTGTTGAAATTGGTTTTGGATTTGATTCCTCTCATCACTTTTGCAATGAAATCATAGGCAAAAGCATCTTGTTCAGCGGTGCCATATGTTCCCAGCCCACGTCTCCTTTTGGTTATTGGGTCTCTGATCATTGCAGTAAAATGGCCAGATCCATGTTTCTGGATTCCTCTGTACTTTTTCTTGTATGATGGCTTCAACTTTCCAGAGCTTTGACATATCAAGGACCTATCCTAAACTCCATTAGAGTCACATTGGGTAGACCCTTTTGATGCTTCCATGTTAACAAAAGTGGACATTTCTTAAATTTTGCAGTTATCAATGCAGATGTAGATCAAGCCCTCTGTTTGAAATTTTCACAAAAGGAGTGTTGCATGTTGGCACGAATAAATTCAAATAAAAAATCTGTATGTCAGTACAAATATATTTGAATTAAAAAAAGTATGGATGAAACTTGAATCTTTGGCTATCCTCTACAATGAACTTCATATGCTTTGTGAATTTGATTGTATATGAATCATTAATATTTTGGATCTCATTTCTAATCTATCATAATTTTCTTATCCTGGCATTAGATCATGGAATGTAATCTGAAATTTCGATGATAAAAGTCTATACACAATCAAGTTCAAAAATATAGAAACAACATTTACATAGATTGTAGAAATTTACTATCATTAATTCTCCTACAATGGTACACTCCAGAAATCCAACCTGAACACTATAGTCTCTCTTATCCAAAAAAAACAAAAAAAATCAAAAGATTCTTGAAATTCTTTTGTGCAATATAAGAAAGCACAGAATTGTTTCCAATAAGAGCAAAGTATGAAATTGAACTTTCTAAACTTAGATATAATGCAAACCAATTGTAGAGATGAAAACTTCATGCGCAAACAAGAAAATAATTATTTTTAATAAAAAAATAGTAGAATCCTTTAAAACATATACTTTTTGAAAGCTTTTCAAAAATATGAATAAACTTCAAAATCAAAGTGAGAGAAGAATCTGACTTCCTTTCCTTCAATTTTTTTAATAAAATAAATCCTATATTGTAAATTGCAGCATCTAGCCTACACTCTACACTCTAATAATAGACTAATGCATCATTCATTTACATCCATTGCTTTGGACAGGATTTAATGCCTAATTTGAGGGAAATAGAATGACTTCATATGTATCTCTATGTGTGAAGCTCATGCGGAAAGACCTCATAAAATACGATAAGCAACATATAATTATTCTTCTACCTTCATGTGCAAAGACCTCATTAAGATGATGAGCAACATATAATTTTTTCTTCTACCTTATATTAAAAGAGAAATCTTAATAACTACAATCTAGATCCATATTTTATTTAAGTAATTAAAAGAGAAATATTAATAACTACAATCTAAATCCATATTTTATTTAAGTAACTACTCTCCTAACAAGGTTGTGGTTTTGTTGATATCATACTTTTCAAGCATTGCCGGTTTACTGCAGAGAATTACACCTCTTGACTGACCTTGCTTCTGAAGTGTGTGGATATCTTGTGCTGTTGTAGTGTGGATATTTATAGAGATTAATGAAATGGTGGTTTACTATAGAGTCTGTGGGTAATGAGATGGTTTTAATGTTATTAATTATGGTTTTTATTTATATAAGAGTATATGGTTGAGGATGCCTGTGTAAATAGAGTGATGAGATTTTAGCTTTTATGTCATTGGATACGGTCTTTATTTATACGAAGTAGTTTGTCAATACATGGCTTGTATGGATTGTAAGATAACAATTGATTATAAATAAAGTTTGCTAGCAGGTGTGTAAAATGAGTATTATGATTATATCTTTTTATATTATTGGATATTGTTTTTATTTATACAAGAAAAAGATGTGGATTGTGAAATAACAATTGATTACAAAGTATGTCTGTTAGATAAGACCTGATTATAAATTAAATTTGCCAGTACTTGGCTTGTACCCATACTTTTGAGATCCAAACTACTATTTTATTAGTTATTTTTGTTCATTTTTTATTTTTCCTATCTAAATAGATCTTGAGAACATTGAAAATGCAAAAATAATAAATATAGTTCAAACTAAATTAACTCTCTTTTTAACATTAAATTAATGTTCGTCCAATCCAATTTGGAGAGTCTAATATCAATAAGAATATTGAGGTTATATCTTTTATGTTATTAAATAGAGTTTTTATTCATGCAAGTATAAGGGTTTGAGGATTTTAAAATAACATCTGATTACAAAGTAAATCTGTCAGTACCAATTGTAAAATAGTAACTAATTATAAATGAAGTGTGTCCTTACTATTTTTATTTTGCAAGTAGCGGATCGTAAATTGTAAAATAACATCTGATTACAATGTAAATCTACCAGTATTAATTGTAAAATAGGAACTGATTATAAATGAAGTCTGTTTATAAATGAAGTTTGCCAGTACATTGCTTGTGCAGGGTTTGTATCCATATTCTTAAGATTCAAACTACTATTTTATTGGTTATTTCTACTTATTTTTTTATTTTTCCTATATAGGTATATCTCAAAAAATTTGAAAATACAAAATCAATAAATTTAGATTTAATTCAATTAATTTTACTTATAAAATTATATATTTTGCCTAACCATATACAAATATTGTTTCCAATAATTACAACTATGCACATGGTTTATAAATATAATATTGAAATTGAAATTGCAAATTCTTAACTTGATTTTTTTACAATAAGAATATTAAGGTTAGTTATACTTTTACAATATATTTTATATGACAATAAATAAATATTATTTTTTTATGAATGAGGCCTTTTGTTGATGTTTTGTACCTTCAGTTTGATAAACACTATGAGTCAATACTAGTGAAGATATTTATAAATATAGTGTAAATATTAGAGAAATTAATATAATACTCAAGATATATATATATATATATATATTTACATAGACATATATATATACATAGACACTTATATATATATATATAAGTGTCTATGTGTATATATATATATATATATATATATATATATATATATATATATATATATATATATATATATATATATATATATATAAGTGTCTATGTATATATATATATGTATGTATGTATATATATATATAGACACACATATATATATGTATGTCACTTATATATATATATAAGTATGTCACATATATATATGTGTGTGTATGTCACTTATATATATATATATATATATATATATATATATAGGCACACACACACATATATATATATATACATAGACACACATATATATATATAGACACACACACACATATATATATATATATACATAGACACTTATATATATATATATATATATATATATATATATATATATATATATATATATATATATATATATATATATATATATATATATATATATATATATATATATATATATATATATATATATATATATATATATATATATATATATATATATATATGTAAGGGTCTATGTGAAATCTGTAAAAGAGTGAGGTTCCTTCTTTAAAAACCTAACCGCTTGAAGGGAGATTTGATAAGATTGAAGGTTGTCGTAGTGTACAGAACCTTTGGATATTCAAGATAGGTCATGTAAAGAATTTTGGTAATGTTCAAGAAAGGCGACATCATTCTGTGAATTTGCATGATATTTTCTATATGGGCTCACCTTATAGAATGAAATACTTGAAATTTATAAAAGATAAGTATTCCATGTTTTATTAATGCACATAATTTTTTTATGTTTGTAATTCATGCTATACTATTGGTTAGTAAAATCTTGTATGCTTATATTTTCGGTCGAGATAGTTTAGTGAGCTATTTGTACTCTCTCTCTAGCATACCTTCAAGATAGAAGCACAAGAAAATTTCATTCAAGGGAGAAAGAACTTAATGCTTGCAAACAAATTGATGATTGAGACCAAATGCAAAGGGAGGCTGACATTTCAAAAGAAGACAAGAGGTTGATACAAGAACTTGAGCTTCAGAGGGAGTAGATAGAGGATATGGTTAAATCAACTTTTGATAATCTTGGTTGTATTAATTTAGAGGGAGTAGTCCATACTGAGATGGATTCTCCAGTGATTGAGAATCTATAATAGTCAGAGGACTAGGTGTAATGCCCCTCCCATAGTTTGATTTTCTATATGTTATGGTTATTTTAGGATGATGAATTATATGTTAGGATATCATTGATGTTGATGGTTTTACTAGCCTCATACTTGCATGTGTATGGTTGGCATGTATGTTTTATATTTTTTTTTTACGTGTCTGATGTGGTTGAGGGATGAAATCATAGTTACTTGCTTGCGAGATCCACACGATCGGTCGCTCCCTGCCATTGCTTGTTTATATTTATACATGTATGTACATGCTCATCTTTTATGCAGGTTTGCAGGTACCAGGCATCGACATCCCTAAATTTTCAGGATGAGCATGCTCTATCACAAAATCTCAATGGTAAGGAAGGGGAGATAACATACAAATCTAAATCCCAACCCAAGTCATTGATTGCCCTAAATATTGGGAAAATATCTGTTTCTACCCATCTAAATTCATCAAGGTGACATGAATTCACGAACTCTTCCTTGGTGTTTGTTTGATATGGAGTTAGTTGATTTTTGTATTTTGTGAGTCAAGAGGATTTTCTTGTGTGGATTATTTGATTTCAATAATTAAATTAAGATTAATTATGAAATTAGAATAGTTATATTTTATGAATGTAGAAATATTAGATATAGAGAATATTTAATTATTAAGGGTAATTAAATACCTTTATTTAATTAAAAGTCTAAATTTGGAATAAAAGGGTTTAATTAATTATTAAATCCAAATATGAAATTAAGGGCATAGTTGATTTATTTAATATTTAATTTATCATTTTGTATAGTTTTTGAATAAGGTAAAAATAGGTTTTGAATGGGCCCCAAAACCATGTACATTCAATTTTTTGAGGGAACTGTGACCCAAAGCTTGAAGATTGGAAGAGTAAGCTCAGAACTAAATGAAACAGCTGGGGAAAAGGATAAACCTTACAGCACCCCTCCAGCACATAAAGCTAGTAGAACTACCAGCAGCACAAAAACAACACTACAAATACAGCCAAAAGAAATATACAGAGAAAGGCACAAGTTGTTGAAACCAGTAGAGTAAAGCCAACGCTTTACAACAACATGAGATATCTAGGGTTTTCAAGCTCCCTAAACTGGATTTAAGGGTTTTTATGGCTCCCATAACCAAAATGGTTTTTAACAACCAATAAAGTTGGCAGACAAACCAGTCCACCCTAGCAAAACCAAACCAATGAAGAAACAACAGCTTAAACATTGGAGCAAGACAATCTTCAGCTACACCATATCATTTAGGGTTTTGAAAGGCTCCCCCAACCTTTAACAAGGAAATGGGAATGAGGAGGACTCCCCAAACCACCAAATCACAATCTGCCAAGAAAAAGAAAAGACTGTCAAGGATCTCTGGCAAAAATAGAGCTCTCCAGCAAAGGTCAAGCACATCAGGGTTTTGAAAGGTTCCCCCAACCTTTAACAAAGAGATGGGAATGAGGAAGACTCCCCAAACCACTAAATCACAATCTACTAGGAAAAATAAAAGACTGCCAAGGATCTCTAGCACAAACAGAGCTCTCCAGCAAAGGTCGAGCACATTAGGGTTTTGAAAGGCTCCCCCAACCTTTAACAAAGAGATGGGAATGAGGAAGACTCCCCAAACCACCACATCACAACCTACCAGGAAAAGAATAAGACCATCAAAGATCTCTGACAGAAACAGAACCCTCCAGCAAAGGCCAAGCTCTCCAACTGTACTCCAACCCACCTCTTCCATCCAGCAACAAGCCACTTCAATAGGTTGAGCCTCCACCTCTGAAGGAACTTCCACCTCTATAGGAAGAGGGAAAGAGGTCTTAGGAGGGAAAGAAACCTTCTCCTCAAAAGAAGCTTCTACCTCAATAGGAAGCGGGATAGAGGAGTAAAGAAGGGGAGCAACCATCGAATGCCAAAGAGTTTTAGTGAGGAACCCCACCTCAATAGGGATCCCGCTCAGAGCTACATCAGAAGAACCACCACCACTCTCTCTCAAAAGATACAAGAGTAGTGATATCCAGGTAGAAACCCTCGCATGAGAGTCCCAGAAAAATGCCAGCACAAGAGGATCCCAGCAGAGGAACCACTCCAGCCGCCCACCAGCTCTAACCTCCAGAGGAAGAAAAGGCTTTCTCCAAACCGAAGTGACAGGGAAGAGAACCCCCTTCACTCCATCACTGTCGTAGAACACCCAAACTCTAACCATAGAAAGCTCAAGAAAAGAAGGGAGAGGACCCTTGATGCAGTGCCAGCCCCCCACCAAAAAAGCTCGTCTCCCCTCACCATCTTCATCTTCATCGGATTCACCCTCTTGTTCCTGCAAGCCAGAGACCCTAGTCCCGCCCACTCTACTCCCATCACTCGCGCTCGCCCGTGCACCTGCTTTGCTCCCACTCATTGCTCTCCAAGGTCAAAAAACAAATGTTAAGTCTTTACAAAGTTTATCATTTTGTATAGTTATTTATGTGCTAAAGTATAAATATTGATTAATTAAGTATTATATGTAATTTAAGTTGCACATTTAGTTTAGTGAAAATTGAATTAATATTTAAAGTTAAAAGTTGAGTTAGGAATTATAATTAAAAAGTGCATTATTTTATTATTAAGTTATTATTAATCATGCAAGTGATTTGATAAAAACTAGGTGGAGAGTTGAGTTCTATTTTTTAGGGTTTGCATGTTTTAGAAACCCTAAGAGGAATAGGTCTTCTTTATGAGGGGTTTTTGGGTATTATTTTCAATTATGTCTATTAGGTTTTGGAGGAGCTCTCTAGGATAAATTTGGAAGATTTTTGGAAAGCTTGGATTTTGTAGCCGTTGTTAGAGATTGTTAGAAAGCTTGGATTTTGAAAGGTGAATTAGATCTTTCTTGGCTATAAATTTTCAGGCATTGTTTGAGGTAGGGTTTGAAACCTTTTTTCTGTTAAATTATTTCTTTTAAAAGATTGTTTGTTTTGTGTCTAGAATTGTATATGTGAATGAAATTGGAATTGGTTTCTATTTTAAATTAATTTTGTTTTTGTGAATTTTGGATTAGTTGATGTTAAACTAGATCTTGTATTCAGTTTGGTGGTTTGAAAACCTAAGATGAAATTTTAAGAAATTGTGTGAATTTTCTTAGTTAGGGTATTTACTCAGAAAAGATTGATATTTTATTCTCAATATGTTTTGTATAGAAAATTAAATTTGAAATTGCATGTGAAATCATATTCAAAATAAATTAGTTTTGCCTAAAACCCTTATTTTCCATTAAAGAAATCAATTGAGAAAATATATGTGTTTTTTTTAAAAATGGGTTTTTGTTATTTGAATTTATTATTATTATTTACTAATTTTTGGATTTAAAAATTTATTTTTAAAAAAATTATTATTTTTATTTATTAATTTTCGGATTTTAAAAAAAAATTAAATTTTTTTAAATTTTTTTAATCATTATTTATTAATTTTTGGATTTTAAAAAAAATTATAATTTTTTTTATCATTATTTATTAATTTTCAAATTTAAAATTATTATTAAAAAAAGTTAATTAATAAATAAATATTATTTAATTTTTTTTACATGCGGATTTTAATATTAATGTTTTCATTTATATTTATATTTAGAAAATTAATAACATTATTTTATTACTAAATACATGGCATTTTGATATGCATGGAGATTTTAGTTAAATACTTATTTTAAAAGCATATATGCATGAGATTTTGTTTTAAATAGATAGTTATGTATGAGACATTTATATGAAAGTTTTTGTAGTCAAATGGACTTTAGTCAACAAGATGATTGTTTTAGTTAACTGAAATTTATACTTATATATGGTTACTTGCATAGTTATAAAAACATGCAAATATAGTCGAACTAGTTATGTTTTAAAATTAATTGGATTTCTTTAAGGGAATCGTGTTTTCTTGTAAGTGTTTGAAGTTTTGATTTGAAATATTTTTGTTGGACAGGTTTATCCTTACTGATTATTGGGGGTTTTAAGTTGACTTGGGAGTTAGTTGACCAGAAGCTTGGGGGTTATTTTCTATGGTTGTATATGTATTCTTATGTTATGAATTATGATGTTATATTATTTTGATCATTTCTACCCAACCTTGTTGATACCTAAGCTCATGTTATGTGGACTCTTTGAGAGAGTGCTTATGGTGTTTTGGTTTGAGATCAGTGTGTGTCCCTGATATCTTTTGTGGACTGCAATTTGATTAGTATATTTTTATGAGACTTATTTGATGATTGGTGACTTGTGAGCCTAGGGGAGGTTAAATAGGTGCATCTTAAGGGAGTGGCTTACAATAGGGGTTTGGGACCCAAAGTGGTCAGTGCCAAGATAACCTATCGTAAGTTTGTTAACAAGTGATAATATAGTAATTAAAATTGGGAGAGTTCGTTAAAAAGATAATTTAGAGATTATGTCATGCCTATGCCTTGAGCGCTTGTTTAGGCTAAGAATGGGAATGAGATGATACCTAGAGAGTAGGTATGATTAGAATTCTTCATGTTCTTGAGAGGGTATTCTAGTTTTGCATGGGTTGTATTGAGGTTCTGGGGCCCAAAGTGGCCAGTCCAGGGTAACTCAATGCTTGAGGGTTCAGGGTCCAGAGTGACTAGTCCATGGTAACTCAAGTAGATGGCCATCTGATGACACTCCCATAGTATGTAGACTAAGTCTCCTCCTTAGTTTATCTGCATTTGCCTCTGGTGGTTGTCTTGGTATTTCAATATTCCCTGGTGGTGTGTCTATGTTATTTTAGTATTATTTGATGATTTGTTATTACTTGACATTCTGGTATTTGGTGTTTTGGTATGTTTTGGTATTTTTGATGTTTATTATATTTTCTTTATCATTAGTAGGTGGTACCTTTTTTAGTTAGAAAACCTTCAGGACCTTTGTTTAGTTGCTTTTGATTGTGTTTGTTATTTGAGTGGGGTTTGTTTTTATCTCCTCAGTATGGTGGGAGTGGACCTTTGGTTCCATAAGGTCAGGTGGTAGTTTTTTCTTTTACCATTTGAGATTTTGATGTTCCTATAGTGGTGTTGGAGGGTGCTTTTTGTTGTTACCTTCTTCTTGTTCTTCTTTGGAGGCTTATCTTATCCATCTTATGATGTTTGTAATTATATCTTGTATCAGTACTTCAAAGTTGCAGATATTGCAATATATTTTGTATTTGGTTATTGTGACATACCCTGCAACATGTGTAGAGGATGTTGATTCTTTATGTATACCTTATGGTGTTGGATGTACTTGTTATTTTTTTTAATATGAGATAATTGTAATTATTATTAATCTAAAATATTTAACATGTAATACGTAAATCTACGTCATGGGACCTTTGAGAATTATTAATTATATTTGAGTTGTGTTTATGTACTTATTTATATCTTATGGTTGTATTGCTTCCACATTGTTATCATCATTGTTTGTAAACACTTAAGAAAAAAAAATATTATGCAAACATAGTATCATATCTTAGGTTAAATTATTTTGGGTTTCTTGGTGGGGCATTACACTAGGAATCATGAATGCCTTTTGGGCCCTGTGTAAAGCATGAGGAAGTGACGACTTCCAAATCATTATCACTTGTATTTTTAGAAGTTATTGGAAGGTGTCAATCTTACAATAACTTAAAATCATGATATACATTATTTATAATGTTGAAACAGATTGTGATGATTTAAATCAACAACTAAGTGTTAGATGTCATTAAATTGATGATCTATGAGTTGTTTGTATAGATATATCTTGTAAATCAACAACAAAGTGTTAGATTTCATAAAATTGACGGTCTATGAGTTTTGTGTATAGATATATGATAGGTATTTGGTGAATATCATGTGTTGATATTTTGTAGGCCAATACCTTATTGAGTACTTGGTGAATATCATATGTTGATGTTCTGGTAGGCCAATACTCAAAGTATTTGGTGAATGTCACGTGTTGACATTATGATAGGCCAATACTCAAGATATCAAATGTAATATCAAATGATGGAAATATTCTGATCTATTGCTATATTATGTTGAGGTAATATTTATTCTTGTATTTATCTTCCTTGGCTAAGAGGGAGTGTTGATGTTTTGTAGCTTCAGTCGGATAAACACTATGAGTCAATACTAGTGAAGATATATATACATATATATATATATATGAGATGTATATATATATATTTATGAGATGTATATATATATATTTATGAGATGTATATATATATATATATATGAGATGTATATATATATATATATATTTATGAGATGTATATATATATATATATATATATATATATATATATATATATATATATATATATATATATATATATATATATATATATATATATATATATATATATATATATATATGTATGTATGTATGTATGTATGTATGTATGTATGTATGTATGTATGTATGTATGTATGTATGTATGATTATATTAATTACATAATAATAAATAGAGGACACTACAAAATAAAGACTTTGGGAAACTACAAAAAGGGCACTGAGGATCACAAACTCCCAAGTGTCAAAGCCTAGAGCCCAGAGAAACCCTTGATAAAGCACACACCAAAAAAATGCACAATCTTGTGCTCTACGATAGCAGACCAAATGGTAGTGAATCACATCCTCTAGGTCTTCTGGGAAGAAACCAGATGCCACTTGAGATTAAGAGTGTCAACCATCGGCAAATGAGGCACCAACCAACTATAACCTATATTGGGTGTGTAGTTAGTGAGAGGAGTCCAAGGATAACATTTACAATCCTTCCACCATGGCTTGGAAGACTGAATACCAAGCTTATGAAGCAATTGTGGTGGAATAGAAAACACTAGAAGATAATAAATTTGTTGATCTAGGCAAGAAATCTTGAATTGAACTTGTAGGTCTTACCATGACTGGAGACTCGTAGTAGCTCTGGAAAATAAATCTTTGGGCATTCTTATGCCATGCTTATGAAATTACAGAGCCTGAAGACCCTGAATTCAGGAAAGTGGACAACCTTGTTGGTGGAAAAGAGGTGACGACCAAATGTTATGCTGATTAAAAGAGAGACCATCTTGAAATCCATCGCCAGCCCACTGAAGCCATGGTTTGACTGCTTCCTAGGATCTCCAGATGCTTTTGACAACAAAAGTGTTAGATATTAAAGTCCACCAAGATAACTGAGAGGGGGGGGTGAATCAGTTATTAGATAATTATAACTTTTATCACCTTCAATAGCATTTAACCATGTAAGCAATATAATTACCAACCATAGAAAGATATTCATACATAATGACACAATAACACAAGATATGTTGACTAGGGAACCTCTTGATCAAAGAGTAAACCCCGGTGGGAATGATGCCCACAAAAGATGCACTAATATGAATATTCCTTGTGAAAGGATGGACTTTTTTAGGAGTCTTATGAAATACATTTAGTACATATAAATCCCTGTTAGGAGATTTTGAATCCCTGTTAAAAGATTCTAACCCTATTAGGAGTTATGGAAGACAGAAGGACCCACTGCCCAAACAGCTTCAGGGTAAGATCACTAAACTCACTGTCCAAATAATCTTTTCATTATTCAACAAAATAATATGTTACCTCTTCTCTAACTATGCCACACCGCACTCACTGCTACATCAGATCTCACTTTTAGATCTATGTACTTCGCATGTCTTCCTTCACAATTTCTCTCTCATACTTAGCTCTTTTCTTCACTTCATGCATACTACATCACACATCCATACATCAAAAAGGAAAAAACATTCCTTCCTTTATACCACACTCAAATAATTACAAATGAGTCAGCACATAATTACAAAATAAAAGTTTCCACATGCTATATCAAAATTACACAAAACTATTAGCTTCCAGATACAATAACTCTTCACTCATGTGACCTCAAAGTTTGTGCTATGAACCATGTCACCAACAATGTGTCTCAAACTTCCCTTTAACTGTGCAAAACTAGATTCCATCCTGATTAGGAGATATCATCCGATTTACAAAAATTGCTACTCAGGAACACTACCTGAATACTGCTTCCACCAAAATGCTCATAACTTTCATGAATGAAGTAATTAATGTATGCGCTCTTAACCATAGACATATAACATATCAAAGATTCTAATCTCAACATCACATATCTCCAACTGCAATATCCCACGTGCGCTAATCAAAACTTTGTCTACTTCTCTACAAGTCTCCAGAAGATCACTATGTTGACATCAATGACAATCATAGTCATGAATGCAACAACAACTGCTACAGAATGACTACCAAGCATTCAGCATTCATTCCTAACAAAAAGTTCCCTAGATTTAAACTGGGTTGACCATGAGAAGAAGGGTTTGAAAGACAATCCCCTTCTAGGCAGGTCTGTGAATGGAAAACCCAAAAGAGACACAATGTCTCAAAAGAATATTTCAGGCTTCATCCCCAGACAAGGCCCGAATAAATATATATTTCCTAAAAAAAATATTTACTTTTATTAAAGGAATCTATTCATGTGGTTGTGTCATCTGGCAATAAAATTTATTTATAATAATATTTATTTATATTTTAAAAATATTAAATAATAATTAATTGTTAATTAAATGATAGAACTCATTGTAGAAAGTTTTTTAAAGAGAGGTGTAATTTGTGGGTAGTGTGATGTTTTTTTATTAGATTAGTAGGGCCTGATTTAAAACAAAGAGTTTAAAACAATAATATTAAAATAGTAATCAGGTCAAATAATGAAGAGGGACCCAACACTGCAGATGATAAAATAACACTGCAAAATGAGGTAGTGTAATGTTGTGTGGAAGTAGAGTATGGAGATTTGACTTTTTATGTTCTTGGATAGGATTTGTATTTATATAAGAGTAATAAGATTTATTTATAGGATAACAATGAGATGTGTAGAACAGTAGAAGTAGGAAGATTTTTATTTATATAAGAGTAAAAATAGTGGCTTTCACAAATAGCACTGAGATTTAAAATAACATTGTATTGGTTATTTTTTACTTTCTTTTTTTTCCATCTAAATGCATCTCAAAAATATTGAAATAGAAAAAAAATATATTTAAATTGAATTAGATTAACTAGTGACTTTGAGATTACAACGATAATACAATAAAGATGAATTTTAGTTAATTTTGTTCCCACATAGATATGGGCATATGTACTTGGCTAGTGAGTTTAAACTTCGGTGCATGACATTAAGATTAGCTATACTTATACAATATAATATATAAGAAAAAACAATATTCATCTTATGATAGCATAAGAATATTGTGGATAAGAGATAATTATCATCAAATGCGGGGTTGGAATATTGTGGATAGGGAACAATTATCTTCAAAATTGTCTCACATGTTGGATTGATTAGTAGATAAAAATAGAGTTGTGTAGTGTTGTTTTAACTATTGGGCGGTTGGCCTTTCTTTGTACTACTCTTTGTTTTAAATAATTTTTTATCCTTTTTAGTAATATCAAAATTAGAAACTATATATACATTAAGTTTATTATAAAGAATATTAAAATTAATAATATTTATATATTACATTAAAATATACAAATAAAATAATATGTAGAGTCAAAAATTGTATACCCCCTTCTGCAATTTAGGCCACACTTTTGTGACCACTTTAGTCTTCATTCCCATATAGTATTTGAGTAGGTCCATTTTGAGCCCTTGTATTATCATTTTCCCTCTCAGGATGCTCAGAGTCCTTGTCAGTAGTTATCCTTCAGCATCACCTTTGCATTAATTGCATGTTTCCTATACTACTTGTCATTTTTTAGCCTAATTCATTTTGACACTGGTGCACTGCGTGGACATCTATGTGTCACACATTTGTCCACCAATATCCCAACATTCAAATGTCAGTCTTGCACATGCTTTCCACTTGTGACTTTCTTTTATCGATAGAATGGCTTGGAAGCCTCTTTTTTCCCTTTGTATCCATCCTCTTGCTTCATTCAAGATATATCTCTCTCTATCTCTCTCTCTAGGAAAAATCTCTCTTGTTCTCTTGCAGTGTATTGGCTTTCACAATTCTCTTTCTCTCTTACTTGCTACAACAACCTCTTACAACATATGAATGGTAAAGTCCTTCTATCTCACTTGTGTCTTTGAGCATCTTGGAATTTATCACATCCTTTATCTATACTCTATCTCATGCAATAGGGGTTTTCCTCCACTAGCAGGGTTTTTCTCTATTTACATATCTCATGTAATAGGGTTTTCCTCCATCTAGCAGGATTTGTTTCTATTACATTATCATTTATCTACCTATATTTTCAATATATGTATCTATTTGACTTTTGTAAAGGTGGAAACACCAAAGCAGGGACTTGATAGAGGAAATTCTCCAAATAGCCCCAAACATTTTTCCTCTCTTTATTGTGTGTAGGTTTATTGGAGACATTTGAATGCACAAGGGTTTGCATATGTTTTGTTTATTTCATTTCTATTTATCCCTATTAATTAGTATATTTTGTTATATTTCTCAATTTTAAGTTTTGTAGGTTATCTAAATAATAGACTTGAGTTTTTGCCACATTTTGTATATTTTTTGTATCCGTCCATATAGGACTATAGTGCATCAAGCATACATTCATGTGTTGCACTGGCATCCTTGGCCAAGACACTCAGATTTGGACCGAAGACTCTTTGTCGTCTGGTCTTTCTATTTTTGGAACCAAATATTATTTTATTTATCTATAATAGGACATTTCCACTAGTTTATCTAGTTTGGAGGTATCTGATTATGTGTTGTAAACTTGTTTCTCAAGGAAATATAGTCTTCCTTTTGTAAGGTTAGATTTATGACATTGCATTTTGGGGAACCTGACGTGAAAACTACTTTTGTATCATTTTCAAAGGTGTCATTTATCATCCCTTTCAGAAGTCCTTATCCCCCCTAAAAAAAGGACAATTAAAAAGTTTTACCTTCATGACATTTTTTTTTAGGTGCTGCCCCAAACCCTATCCTGTGTCATCACTTATGGGATAATATGTCAGCCTTCAATTGACTTGTTTATGCATCATTGTAAACTTTTTCTAGTACATTATTTAAAATATGCACTTGTTGTCTTATTTTATTAGTTCAATTTGTAATTTTATTCAAAGTACTAAAAATGTTCCCTTTTGTTCATATGATGGTGAATTTTAGCTCTTCTTATGTCCATATATGCCTTTAATCCCTCTTGTAAAATCCCTTATGTTAACTTGAAGATATTTTGTTGCAAGAAGATAAGATCATTGATACTTTTCATAATGTTACTCTACCATCTATTCATTCAAATGTACTCTCTTCTAGATAAGATGCATTAGTAAATGGGAATCTCACCTCACATTTGAACTCCCATGAGTTAATATTGAGCATAAATCTGTTAATATAATTTTTGTCTCTGTTGTCCCTAAAAATTCTAAGAGACCTTGAAAATATATGTTAATAGAGAGGATATGCAGCCAAATTCAAAGAAGGTTATGACCATTAGTGGTGGCCCTTATAAGGTTCACCCTATGCTTCCTTTCTTTGATTTTTTTCTATCTTTAAACTCTGAGAAGTGTGTGGCTGCTAATTATAAAAGAGTAGCTCATACTTATCGTACTAGAGGGATAAAATAGAACATTAATACTCCTAAATCTCTTCCATTTTCTCAACCTATTATCTCATTTACTTCTAAAACATCCTCTTAATCCTCAGTAGAGTGTGATCATATTGAGAAACTCCATGTTACTCCCACTAAGATTTGTCTGTAGGATCTCCTTCAAACTTCTACCTTTTATCATGATATGCTTCAGGAGGCTCTACAAAAGATCCTTGTGACATCTTCCACTATATTTAGTAATGCACATTATCTATTAGATTGTATACGCGCTAGTACTCCATAGATTACATTCCATCATCATGAAATTCCATCCACTGAAGTACATGATCAAGCTGATCTGTTAATTTGATAGTTCCTTTTGTAAATGGCATTGGTATTAGACATACTCTCATTGATACTAGTTCATAACTCAATTACTCTCATTGATACTAGTTCATAACTCAATTTTTGTAGTATTGATCTTTTGCCTAAAGTCAAAATGGATCTAAGTTCTCTTGCAACTTCTTCCCTATCAATTCATGGGTTCGATAATGTTGGTCAAAAATTTGTAGGTATGATAACACTGTCTTTTCATCTTGGACCCATTACTTTACCCACTCTGGTACATGTAATACCAAGAACTTTATAATATAATCTTCTTCTAGGTAGATTGTGGATTCATGCCATGGGTGCAGTCCCATCTACCTTGCATAAATGTATCAAATTTACTCATAATAATTTCTAGTTATAATAAAGACTGATCTAGCATCCCTCCATTATTATTATGAGGCTAAGGCTAATCAGTCTTCAAGGTGTACTACTTTTAAAAATTTAATTCCATCATCATCAAATATTGTTACACCACCATTAGTTCCTAAACTTAACGATGGTGCCAACTTGTCTTCTTCTAAATCAAATGCATATCTAAGTAGTGATCATGGTCCTTTAAATTTTACAATCTCTCTTATTGAAGAGTATAAAATCAACCCTAACCACCTTGATAATCCAAATATTTCATTCACACCTACTATTGAGGATGATTATGCTTCTGTATCACAAAATAATAAAAATAATGTCAATTGTGCCATTAATATTGATCCTCCCCTTTTGAGGAATTGCAATCATGCTATGGTCCAGGATTCAATATTATTTCTAGGTATGGATATAAATTAAAGGGTCTTGGACACATGGAACAAGGAGTCAAGGTCCCTTTGGAACTAAAACCTCACTCTTCTATGATGGTTTTAGGTTACAAAGCTTCTCCTTTGTCCTCATTCATTCTTCCATTGTCCAACATCTCTATGTCCTCTTCTTGCAATTATTCAAACCTTCCTTTACAAGAGAAATGGTTGCTTCCTACTCCTCATTCCTTATCTAAACAAGATCATATGTTTTTATGGATTCTCAAACCTCACTTGATCACTCTTCCTCCTACATGTAAGAGGTTCCATGATATGAAAGATGAAACAAGACACTCATTTTGTGCATATCATCAAGTGATGGGTCATTCTACTAGCGAACACAAGGCCTTGAAAGATAAAATACAAGAAATTAATGAATCATGTGTCATCAATCATTTGCCTATTGACAAGCCTACTTATTATATGCATTATAAGTGATATTGAGGTTTACCTCCATCCTATCTTTTTTGTGTATCTATCTTAAGATCTTACCTTATATTATTTTCCTTTGTGGGGGCCAATCCACTATCTTATCTTATCTTATTTGTCTTTGTGGGGTTCAATCCACTAGCTTATCTTATCTACCTTTGTGGAGGCCAATCCATTATCTATTATTTCTACCTTTGTGAGGGCCAATCCATTATCTTATCAAATATTTCCCTATAGTACACCTATCTATCTTTTGCTACACATATCGGCATGATCTAAGCCACTCTATCACATGCCTATTTATCTTTTGCTATGTATGTTAGTGCACCATCTAAAGCCTCCCTATCACATGCCTATCTAGAATTCACTATGCATGTCAAAGCATAATCAAAATCACCCTATTGTATTACTATTTAGCATAACACAATTTTCTACTGATACTAGCATAATTTCCTTGATAGTGGCACTCTTCCCTAGTGAATTTGGTTACATTGAGTGCCTTTTTGGATAGATGTTTTCCTCCATAGCGGGGTTGGTGCTGCTAATTGTGATCATTTGCATAACCTCTAGTAGTAGAGAAATCTAGTGTTGTAGTCATGTGTTGTCTCTTTGACATTGGTTGCTTCCCTATCTATTGGTTGCATTCTTCCTTGAAGCAATCAATCCTAAAATTCTTCTCTCCTTGTTTAGAATTCCTCTATTTTTTGTTTCTTTTATTTTGGGGATGACACATTATATTGAGACAACCTTTCTCATCAAGGTATTTTTGACATTGTTGACTCAAAGCCTGTGGTTTATTTGTTGTGTGTTCTAACCTAGTGGCTTTGTGGCTTTTATGTTCTAACCTTGTTGTCTAGTGCATCTTTTTCTATCTAATGCATTTGTCTTGTAGGTCTTCACCTTGGGGGCATGTTGTTGTGGTTCAAAGAATTTCCTGCTTCCTCTATAGTATCCTTTTGGCATCATGAAGTTATTTGTTTTCAATATATTTCCTTTAGCGTGTATACTGATTTAGATTCATAATCTCGCTAAATTGGGGGGGAAATGTAGATTTGAAAATTTCATACCCCTTATTTGCAATTTAGGCCACACTTTTGCGACCACTTTAGTATCAATTCCCATAGTGTTTGAGTAGGTCCATTTTGAGCCTTTGCATTATCCTTTTATCTCTCAAGATACTTAGAGTCCTTGTTAGCATCTATCTTTCAACGTCACATTTCCATTGTTTGCATGTTTCCTCCGTCACCTATCATGTTTTCGTGAATTTGATTGTATATGAATTTTTTTATCATCAATATTTTGGATCTCATTTCTAATTTATTATTGAATTTTCTTATCCTGACATTAGATCATAGAATGTAATCTAAAATGTTGATGATAAAAGTCTAACACAATCAAATCTAAAAATATAGAAACAACATTTACACAGATTATAGAAATTTACTATCATTAATTCTCCTATAATAGTACACTCCAGAAAATCCAACCTAAACACTATGGTCTCTCCTATCAAAAAAAGGCCAAAGGATTCTTGAAAATTTTTTATATAAGAAAGCACAGAATTGTTTCAAATAAGAGCAAAGCATGACTTTGAACTTTCTAAACTTAGATATAATGCAAACCAATTGTAGAGATGAAAACTTCATAGGCAAACAAGAAAATAATTATTTTTGATAAAAAAAATTGAAGAATCCTTTAAAACATATACTTTTTGAAAGCTCTTCAAATATGAATAAACTTCAAAATCAAAGTGAGAGAGAATCTGACTTCCTTTCCTTCAATTTTTTTAATAAAATAAATCCTATATTGTAAATTCTAGCACCTAGCTTACACTCTAATAATAGACTAATGTATCATTCATTTACATCCATTGCTTTCGACGAGATTTAATGCCTAATTTGAGGGAAATAGCATGACTTCATATGTATCTCTATGTGTAGAAGCTCATGCGGAAAGACCTCATGAAAGACGATAAGCAACATATAATTTTTTTTCTACCTTCATGTGCAAAGACCTCATAAAGATGATGAGCAACATATAATTTTTTCTTCTACCTTTCATTAAAAGAGAAACTTAATAACTATGGTACAATGTAAATATATATTTAATTAACTACTCTCCTAACAAGGTTATGGTTTTGTTGATATCATACCTTTCAAGCATTGTTGGTTTACTACAGAGAATAACACTTCTTGACTGACCTTGCTTCTGAAGTGTGGATATCTTGTGCTATTTTAGTGTGGATATTTATAGAGATTAATGAAATGGTGGTACTGCGGAGTTTGTGGGTAATGAGATGGTTTTAATGTTATTAATTATGGTTTTTATTTATATAAGAGTATATGGTTGAGGATGCCTATGTAAATAGAGTGATGAGATTTTAGTTTTTATATCATTGGATACAGTTTTTATTTATACGAAGTAGTTTGTCAATACGTGGCTTGTATGGATTGTAAGATAACAATTGATTATAAATAAAGTCTGCTAGCAGGTGTGTAAAATGAGTATTATGATTATATATTTTTATATTATTGGATACTATTTTTATTCATAGAAGAAAAAGATGTGCATTGTGAAATAACAACTGATTACAAAGTATGTATGTTAGATAACAACTGATTATAAATTAAGTTTTCCATTACGTGGCTTGTACCCATACTCTTGAGATTCAAACTACTATTTTATTGGTTCTTTTTGTTCATTTTTTATTTTTCCTATCTAAAAAGATCTTAAGAACATTGAAAATGCAAAAACAATAAATATAGTTCAAATCAAATTAACTTTCTTTTTAACATTAAATTAATGTTCATCCAATCCAATTTGGAGACTCTAATATCAATAAGAAAATTGAGGTTATATCTTTTATGTTATTACATATAGTTTTTTATTCATGCAAGTATAAGGGTATAGGGATTTTAAAATAACATCTGATTACAAAGTAAATATGTCAGTACGAATTGTAAAATAGCAACTAATTATAAATGAAGTCTATCCTACTATTTTTATTTTGCAAGTATAAGGGTACAGGGATTGTAAATTGTAAAATAACATCCGATTACAATGTAAATCTGCCAGTATTGTAAAATAAGAATTGATTATAAATGAAGTCTGTTTATAAATGAAGTTTGCCAGCACATGGCTTGTATCCATATTCATAAGATTCAAACTATTATTTTATTGGTTATTTCTATTTATTTTTTATTTTTTATTTTATTGGTTATTTATATATATATATATATATATATATATATATATATATATATATATATATATATATATATATATATATATATATATATATATATATATATATATATATATATATATATATATATATATATCAAAAAAATTAAAAAAACAAAATTAATAAATTTAAATTTAATTCAATTAATTTTAGTTATAAAATTAAATATTTTCCCTAACCATATACAAATATTGTTTCCAATAATTAAAACTATGCACATGGTTTATAAATATAATATTGTAATAGCAAATTCTTAACTTGATTTTTTTTACGAAAAGAATATTAAGATTAGTTATTTCCTAAACAAAATATTTACTTTTATTAAAGGAATCTATTAATGTGGCTGTGTAATATGACAATAAAATTTATTTATAATAGTAATTATTTATATTTTAAAAATATTAAATAATAATTAATTGTAAATGATAGAACTCATTGTAGAAAGTTTTTTAAAGAGAGGTGTAATTTGTGGATAGTGTGATGGTTTTTTATTAGATTAGCAGGTCCTGATTTAAAACAAAGAGTTTAAAATAGCAGCATTAAAACAATAATCGGGAAAACAATGAAGAGGGACCCAACATTACAAATGATAAAACAACACTACAAAATGATGTAGTGCAATGTTGTGTTGAAGTAGAGTATGGAGATTTGACTTTTTATGTTCTTAGATAGGATTTGTATTTATATAAGAGTAAGATGATTTCTTTGTAGGATAAGAGTGAGATTTGAGTTTTTGTATTCTTGAGATGTGTGGAAGAGTGGAAGTAGGAAGATTTTTATTTATATAAGAGTAAGAATAGTGGCTTTTACAAATAGCATTGAGATTTAAAATAACATTGTATTGGTTATTTTTTATTTTTTATTTTTTTTAAATTTATAATAGAGTAATTTTATTAATCGGAAAATAATAATTACATAAGGTTCAATATTACATCAAATCTATCCATGGATTTATAATGAGTAAAACCCGAAGAAGGACAAAACCAAAGAGCCATATCCAACCCGTCAAACCAGAGTGCGGGCCAAAGGAAAAAACCACCAAGACCACATAGGGCAAGGGAGCTTAGCACCAAAACCAGACAAAACCATTATTACAACCACCCATCAACAATCCAACCAAGACCACCACATAAGCTCGTGAAACGGTTGTCAAAAACAACACCCCTCTCCAGAAAATTACATCACCAATCCAGGGCAAGAGCCAAAAAACCAGAAGGAAAAACCACCACAACACCATCAACTAGCCAGCACGCATTCGAAACTTATAACTACCAAAAAAACCAGAGGCATAGAACATGATTTAGACAGGCACAGCCACCCGCCCTCTACAACGAACCCTTTTCCTTCTTGGAATGTCAACATAAATAGCCCAGTCACTATTAATGGCCCCAACCTCAACTCAACTCAAAGCCACCTTCAGACGTTCCCACTTCCGCCCAATATTATCACAATAATCCTTCTTATCCACCTTCCCCCACCAACGTAAAAAAGGGACCTTGCCAAAAATCCACCCATCAGCTTCATCCTCGAAGCATTCTGAATAATTAAAACCTAGGCCAGGGTGAGCCCACTCTAGAATGGAGTCAAGCCATAATAGCAAAACTTTATCAAAAATACTCTCAGCTAGTCGTTTTACCTCTGATTCTGATTCTCCAACCTACAATGCCCAAACAATCACCATTGAAACTACATCGACATTCGACCACCATTTTCATCTCCTTTCCTGGAACTGAACCCCAAGCACCTCCATAGCAGCTAAAGCCACCCCCTCATCCTTAATAACCAGCAAACCCAACATTCTTTCCTTACTAACCGGACCCTCAAAAGACTTGATCTATTGTTTCAACGTCCCCACCGAAAAGGATTATTTTTTTTTATTTAATGGTGCAGGAGCACCCTTCTAAGGGCTCCCACCTTCTATTTTTTGTTGTGTGAACTTCTTACATGAAGTATGTAATTAAAATAAGAGCTTGAAGCTCATTTTGTTTGAGTGTCTGGGCCTAGGAAAGGTCCTAGTGGTTCATTCGGTTGTTTCTTAATGTCACAATGACTTAGGGGAAGTTGTTATCCTAAGGTCATTGAGTGATTAGGTGAGTAGAGGTCTTAGGTTGTGTGTTTGGTGGAGTTAAGAGCACAAGAGTGCCTTGGAAAGATCTAGGAAGGTCTTTGTGATGTAAGAACAAAATTGCTCAAGCAACAATAAAAGTTGCTTAAAAGATGCTAGCAACTTTTCCTATGAAGGCTTTAACCCTACCTAAGTGGCTAAAGAGCCCTAACAACACACTCACACCAAGGAGGAGGATATAAGAGACCTAAAAAACCCTAATTTAGGGATTGGATGTCATTTGGTACAATTTTGTACGGGAATACCAGTCTGAACTATGAAAACTATGAACAGTCAAGGCTATTTTGGCTTGTTTTAATGTGAACAAGAAGAGCACTGTTGAATCTTTACAGTGTATGGTGTAAATAGTGTTTTATTTTTCATGTACATGTGTGTGGTTTGAATCTTTCAAGTTTGATTAGACTATTTTGTACATTTCTTGTTTGTAGTTAGTTCTCTGCCAGTTTGGAGAGACATGTATGTATAGGTCTATAGCTTTGGATTCCACCATGGGAATACCATGGAACCTTGGATTTTGAAAGCACAGACCCTTCTTTGTTTGTATATAAATGCAGGGCCCTTGAAATTCAGTGCAAGTATTTATTTGACCTTTCCCTAGGAATGCTAAGGCTTAGCCCGGTTAGGAGCAGTCAGCAGATAAAGAGCTCTAGCAGAGAGTGGGAAGAGTTTCATGGCTTTCCCTTTTGAGGGATGCAAGATACATGTGAGAAGGCTTAGTGATGTGAAGGAGGAGGTTTTAAGAGCTTTGGAAAGGCACTATTGAAGACTAGAACAGTGAAGAGTCCCCCAAACCCTTAAAACCCTCAAAATTGCCAAAGGTACTGTACGGCCTGCTGAGAGCCTGAGACCTCAAAAATCCTTGAGATTGGGTCATTAGGAGAAAATTTCCTTTAGAATAGGGTTGGTGATTCTTTGAGGAAAGGGCATCAAATTCCCTATAAAACCAAAAGGAGGGCTAATTAGGCCTCTTCCTTGTAGCCCTAAATTACAAAGCAACCCTCAAATTGGGTGATGACCCAACCATGCCATTGCTATGAAAAGGTTCCAAATACCCTAAAAACATCTTGGAACCATTTAAATCCTTTTTTGGAGATTGGGAATGGAGTTAAACCCTAGAAGACCCTTATAAGCCTATGTAAGGGAATGTAGCTAGAAGCTAGAGCTTGGAATGTTACAAGATCAAATAGCTGAACTTGGTGGTCAAGCTAGGTAGGTCAGGGGGTCCTTGAATGTATAAGATATCCTATAGACCAATCATAGGTGTCAAGAGTACACTTGGGTCCTTGGGCAAGGATCAGAGCATAGACTAGCTAGTCTATCCTAGCCTCCCCATCAGATTAGTATTAGAGCCTCTTAAGGCTTGGGAAGTGAAAGGTGGATGTTTGAACCACTAGAAGAATCAATTAGATCATCTCAAAAGTATAAAATGGTGACCAATGTTAATCTTTCTAAGAAGGTGGAAGATCAGGTGGAAGCTAATAGACTGCTGCAAGAAAGATTGATGCAAATGGAGCAACTCTTGGATGATGTCCAAGCAAAGGAAGATAAGGTGAAAGATAGGATGGAGGAGCAGGATGCCAAAGGAAAAGAGACAACCATTGATGATGATGTACCTACACCTAATCCTCCAACTCAAGATGAGCAATTTCTTAAAGCCCTGAAGGCTATCACAGGCAACGCACTTGAAGGTGTCCCATTATTGACTGGCGGGATGGATATAGAGCTTGTGATGCAATGGATTGAAGGCATGGAGAATCACTTAAAATGTGAAGAGATCTTAGAGGCACAGAAGGTCAAAGTGGCCAAGTCTAGGTTGAGAGGACAAGCTTTAACCTGGTGGAACTACTTGCAAGGTGAAAGAGAGAAAGAGGGAAAGAACCCAATCTCTAATTGGAAAGCAATGGTGAATAAAGTGAAGGAAGCTTACCTACCAGAAGATTATGAAATCTAGTAGCATAGGAGGAGATTGAACCTCAGACAAAAAGATATGGATGTAGCCACCTACACTGAAGAGTTCCACAAGTTGAGCTTAAGGTCCAAGATCAAAGAAGAAGAAAGCATTAAAGTGGCAAGGTACCTTAGTGGCTTGAAATGGAGCGTAGCAGAGGAGATGAGTTTGTTTACTCCCACCACCATACTTGGATGTCAACATATGGCACAAAAGCTTGAAGATAAACAAAGGAGAAAGCAAGAACCTAATTCCAAGAACAGGGGAAGAGGTAGAGACTCTAGAGGGGGTCAAAGAGGAGGCTCTAGTAGAGGTGGTGAATCAAGAAGCCAAGGGGAGAGTAGACTCTTGGAAAAAAGCTTAGAAATTAGTACAAGAGGATCTTATGGTAGAGGAAGAGGTTCTCAAGGAAGTAGAGGAAGAGGAGCACGAAGAAGCAGCTCCTACTTTTCCACTATGAAGTGCTATCAATGTGGACAACTTGGATACCCTGCCTATAGGTGTCCTAATAAACCATCAGCCTCAAATAATGAGAAGAGGGTAGCCTATACCCAAGAAGATAGTAGAATCTCATGCACTAATGAAGTCAGCAAGTTAGAATTAGAAATGGGTGAGAACTTGATGTTCAAGAGAGTACTCATAAGGCAGCCCAATCAAGGTGAACCAAAGCACAGGAGGGCTCTTTTTAGAGTCAGGTGCAAGATATAAGGCAAAGTATGCAAGGTTATGGTAGATTTAGGGTCTACTGATAACATTATAGTAGAGGAAGTAGCAAAGAAGCTTAAACTCACTAAGGTTCCCCATGCAAATCCATACAAGGTGACTTGGTTGAACCAGGAGCAAAGTGTGCTAGTTAATGAGAAAACATGGGTAGAGTTTTCTATTGGAGGCTATAATTTGTGATGTCTTGCCCATGGATGCATGCCATCTTCTATTGGGAAGACCATGGCAATTTGATAGGAAGGTGATCTATGATGGAGAAGAGAACTCCATTTCTTTCAAGAAAGATGGAAGAACATTCAAAATTCAGTCCATAACTAAGAATGAAGAAGGTACTTCTAGAACACCTAGTGTGTTGCTTAGCAGTGGTAAGGAGTTCCTACAAGCATTGCATGATGAGGAGGTGATAGGATTTGCTATCATGGTGAAGCCAAAGGAGGAGGACAAGAAGTTGCAAGTTGAAACACCATTGGAAGTGTAGCAAATGCTGGAAGAATTTAGAGATATAGTAAGTGATGGAACCCCTACCACCTTACCTCCAAGAAGAGCTATAAGTAATCAAATAGACTTTGTACCTGGTGCATCTCTGCCTAACAAAGTAGCATACAAGCTTACCCCAGATCAGAACAAAGAAGTAGCAAGACAAGTGCAAGAGTTATTGGATCAAGGGCTGATCAAGAAGAGTATTAGTCCATGTGCAGTCCCAATGGTCTTAGCATCCAAGAAAGGAGGAAAATGGAGACTTTGCATAGATTCAAGGGCTATCAACAGGATCACTATCAAGTATAGGTTCCCAATCCCAAGAATAGAAGATTTTATGGATTGTTTAGGGGGTGCTATGTACTTCACCAAGCTGGATTTGAAGAGTGGTTATCACCAAATCAGAATTAAGGAGGGTGATGAGTGGAAGACCACTTTTAAAACCATAGATGGATTGTATGAATGGCTTGTAATGCCATTTGGGCTTACCAATTCCCCAAGAACCTTCATGAGGTTAATGAATGAGGTCTTGAAGGACTTCATAGGAAGATTTGTAGTGGTGTATCTAGATGATATACTCATCTATAGAAAAACAAAAGCAGAGCATCTTGAGCACTTAAGGTTGGTTATGAAAAAACTACATGAAGAGAAATTAGCCATCAATCTGGAAAAGTGTGAGTTCATGCAGCAAGAGATGGTTTATTTGGGCTTTGTAGTGTCCAAGGGTAATCTAAAAATGGACCCAAGCAAGGTGGAGGCAATCTTGAATTGGCCTGCCCCTAAAATAGGGACTGAAGTTAGAAGTTTTCATGGCTTGACACAATTTTATAGAAAGTTTGTGAGGAACTTTAGTGGGATTTGTGCACCAGTGCTAGACACCATCAAAGGAGGACTAAAAACTAAGTTCAAGTGGATTGAGGTAGCTGAGAAAGCATTTCAAACATTGAAACAAGAGGTAGCTACCAAACCTATCTTACTCTTGCCAACTTTTGATAAGTTGTTCACCATTGAATGTGATGCAAGTGGTGTAGTAGTAGGGGATGTATTGAGTTAGGAAGAAAGGCCTGTGGCATTTTTCAGTGAGAAACTCAATGAGGAAAAGAAGAAGTATTCAGCTTATGACTTGGAGTTGTATGCATTGGTACAATCTCTCAAGAAGTGGAGGCATTACCTTTTGCCAAAATAATTTGTTGTCTTTACTGATAATCAGGTTTTAAGCTACATAAACACTCAGGAGAAGCTTAGTAATAGGCACTTGAAGTGGATGGAGTATCTCCAATCCTTTACCTTCACAATCAAGCACAAGAAAGGGCAGCTCAACAAGGTAGCAGATGCCTTAAGTAGGAAGTTATTGACTGTCCAAGAGGTACAGCTACAAAGCATTGGAATAGTAGGTTTTAAAGACTTATATGAGGAGGATGAAGACTTCTCAAAATCCTACAAGGTGTGCCTGGAGTTTGAGAACCATTTTCATGGTGAGTTTGCAGATTACACCCTTCAAAATGGATTGTTGTTCAAAGGTAATCAGCTTTGTGTACCTAGAGGATCCATGAGGGAAAATTTGATTCATGAGAAGCATAATGGCAGTCTTAGTGGTCATTTTGGCATAAACAAAACATTGGAGTTAGTGCAGAGATACTACTTTTGGCCTAAGCTAGCAAGGGATGTCAGGAGGTATGTAGAGCAATGTGGAGCATGTCAAAGAGCTAAAGGAGGTTCAAGCAATGCAGGACTCTATCAACCTCTACCAATTCCAAATAGGCCTTGGGAGTGTGTAAGTATGGAATTTGTGGTTGGACTCCCTAAAACCAAATTAGGTATGGATAGCATCTATGTTGTAGTAGACAGGTTTTCTAAAATGAGTCATTTCATTCCTTGCAAAACTACTCATGATGCAAGCTATGTAGCACATCTCTTTTTCGAGGAGATAGTTAGGATTCATGGACTCCCTTTGAGTATTGTGTCAAATAGGGATAGAAAGTTCATGGGCCATTTTTGGCAAACCTTATGGAAAAGGCTGGGAACTAATCTCTCTTTCAGTTCAGCATACCATCCTCAAACTGATGGTCAAACTAAGGTCATCAATAGGGTGCCTGGAAACTTGCTACGGTGTTTGACAAAGGAGTATGGGAAGACTTGGGATCTTGTTATATCTCAGGTTGAATATGCATATAATGATAGTGTCAACAGGACCATAGGAAGAAGTCCTTTTGAGATAGTCTATGGAAGACACCCTAGAGGAGTGTGTGAGTTGAGAGACTTAGGTTCTATGGAGTTGAAGAGTGGACAAGCTGAAGATTTCACTCAAACCATCAAGGAGGTGCAAGAGCAAGTGAAGAAGTCTATTTTGGAATCCACTCATAAACTCAAGGCTAAAGTGGATGAAAAGAGGAAGGAAGTATAGTTTTAGATTGGGGACTATGTCATGGTCCATCTTAACAAAGCAAGGATGCAAAAAGGCATGCCCGCCAAGCTACAGATGAGGAGAGTAGGCCCATGCAAGATTCTAGCCAAATATGGAGAGAATGCCTACAAAGTGGACTTGCCATCAGACTTAGCCATCTCATCAGTGTTTAATGTTTCAAACCTGATCAGATTCAAAGGAGATATTAGTCAACAAGGTACAGCTCCACCAAAGGTACTGCAAGATGTAGACACCAATGCAATGCCCAAGAAGAAGCCAAACCAAGCAGAGAAGGCTTTGGAATCCAGAGTGAAAAAGACCACAAGGCATCAAGTTTATATGGAGCACCTGATCAAATGGAAGGATCAACCTGAATCTGAAGCCACCTGGATTAAGGAAGGACAGTTCAAGAAGTTTGGTATTGATTTGGCTCTTCCTGAACCCAAAGTGCCTTAGTTGTGCTGAGGGGGAGTATGGTGTAGGAGCACCCTTCTAAGGGCTCCCACCTTCTATTTTTTGTTGTGTGAACTTCTTACATGAAGTATGTAATTAAAATAAGAGCTCGAAGCTCATTTTGTTTGAGTGTCTAGGCCTAGGAAAGGCCCTAGTGGTTCAGTTGGTTGTTTCTTAATGTCACAGTGACTTAGGGGAAGTTGTTATCCTAAGATCATTGAGTAATTAGGTGAGTAGAGATCTTAGGTTGTGTGTTTGGTGGAGTTAAGAGCACAAGATTGCCTTGGAAAGATCTAGGAAGGTCTTTGTGATGTAAGAACAAAATTGCTCAAGCAACAATAAAAATTGCTTAAAAGATGCTAGCAACTTTTCCTATGAAGGCTTTAACCCTACCTAAGTGGCTAAAGAGCCCTAAAAACACACTCACACCAAGGAGGAGGATATAAGAGACCTCAAAAACCCTAATTTAGGGATTGGATGTCATTTGGTACAATTATGTACAGGAATACCAGTCTGAACTGTGAAAACTATGAACAGTCAAGGCTATTTTCAATTTTTTTAATGTGAACGGGAAGAGCACTGTTGAATCTTTGTAGTGTATGGTGTAAATAGTGTTTTATCTTTCATGTACATGTGTGTGGTTTGAATCTTTCAAGTTTGATTAGACTATTTTGTACATTTCTTGTTTGTAGTTAGTTCTCTACCAATTTGGAGAGACATGTACATATAGGTCTGTAGCTTTGGATTCCACTGTGGGAATACCATGGAACCTTGGATTCTAAAATCGCATACCCTTATTTTTTTGTATATAAATGCAGGGCCCTTGAATGTCAGTGCAAGTATTTATTTGACCTTTCCCTAGGCGAGCTAAGGCTTAGCCCGGTTAGGAGCTGTCAGCAGATAAAGAGCTCCAACAGACAGTGGGAAGAGTTTCATTTCTTTCCCTTTTGAGGGATGCAAGATACATGTGATAAGGCTTAGTGATGTGAAGGAGGAGGTTTGAAGAGCTTTTGAAAGGCACTTTTGAAGACTAGAATAGTGAAGAGTCCCCTAAACCCTTAAAACCCTCAAAATTGCCAAAGGTACTGTACAGCCTGTTGAGAGCCTGAGACCTCAAAAATCCTTGAGATTGGGTCATTAGGAGAAAATGTCCTTTAGAACATGGTTGGTGATTCTTTGACGAAAGGGCATCAAATTCCCTATAAAACCAGAAGGAGGGCTAATTAGGCCTCTTCCTTGTAGCCCTAAATTACAAAGCAACCCTCAAATTGGGTGATGACCCAACCATGCCATTGCTATGAAAAGGTTCCAAATACCCTAAAAACATCTTGGAACCATTTAAATCCTCTGTTGGAGCTTGGGAATGGATTTAAACCCTAGAAGACCCTTATAAGCCTATGTAAGGGAATGTAGCTAGAAGCTAGAGCTTGGAATGTTACAAGATCAAATAGTTGAACTTGGTGGTCAGGCTAGGTAGGTCAGGGGGTCCTTGAATGTATAAGATATCCTATAGACCAATCATAGGTGTCAGGAGTACACTTGGGTCCTTGGGCAAGGATCAGAGCATAGACTAGCTAGTATATCTTAGCCTCCCCATCATTTAAATACATTTCAAAAATATTGAAATAGAAAAATAAATATATTTAAATTAAATTAGATTAACTAGTGACTTTGAGATTACAATAATAATATATAGCAAAGATGAATTTTAGTTAATTTGTTCCAACATAGATGTGGGCATATGTACCTGGCTAGTCAGTTTAAACTTTCGTGTATGACATTAAGATTATCTATACTTATACAATATAATATATAAGCAAAAACAATATCCATCTTATGATAGCATAAGAATATTATGGATAAGAGACAATTATCATCAAATGCGGGGTTGGAATATTGTGGATAGGGGATAATCATCTTCAAAATTGTCGCACATGTTGGATTAATTAGTAGATAAAAATAGAGTTGTGTAGTGTTGTTTTAATTGTTGGGCAGTTGACCTTTCTTTGTAGTACTCTGTGTTTTAAATAAATTTTTATCCTTTTTAGTAATATCAAAATTATAAATTATATACACATTAAGTTTATTATTAAAAATATTAAAATTAATAATATTTGTATATTACATTAAAATATACAAATAAAATAATATGTGGAGTCAATAATTGCATACCCCCATCTGCAATTTAGGCTACACTTTTGTGAGCACTTTAGTCTCCATTATCATATAGTATTTGAGTAGGTCCATTTTAAGCCCTTGCTTTATCCTTTTCCCTATCAAGATGCTCAGAGTCCTTGTCAGCAGTTATCTTTCAGCGTCAACTTTGCATTAATTGCATGTTTCCTTTGCTACTTGTCATTTTTTAGCATAATTCATTTGGACACTAGCACACCGTGCGGATGTCTGTGTGTTGCACATTTGTCCACCAACATCCCAATGTTCAAATGCCATTCTTGCACATGCTTTCCACTTGTCAATTTCTTTTATCGGTGGAATGACCCAGAACCTTCTGGAATGGCCAAGAAGCCTCTTTTTCCCCTTTATATCCATCCTCTTGCTTCATTCAAGCTCTCTCTCTCTCTCTCTCTCTCTCTCTCTCTCTCTCTCTCTCTCACACACACACACACACATTTTAGGAAAAATCTATCTCTATCTCACATAATAGGGGTTTTCCTCCATCTAGCGGGGTTTTTTTCTATTACATTATTATTTATCTACTTGTCTTTTCAATATATCTATCTATTTGGTTGCTGTGAAGGTGGAAACACCAAAGCAAGGACTTGACTGAGGCAAGTCTCCAAATAGCCCCAAACATGTTTCCTCTCTTGATTGTGTGTAGGCTTATTGGAGGCATTCGAATGCACGAGGATTCGCATATATTTTATTTATTTCATTTCTATCTATCCTTGTTAATTAGTATATTTTGTTATATTTCTGACTTTTAAGTGTTGTAGGTTATCTAAAGAATAGACCTGAGTTTTTTCCATATTCTTGGTATTTTTTGTTTTTATCCATAGATAACTATAGTGCATTGAGTATACATTGGCGCATTGCATTGGCATCCTTGGCCAAGACACTCAGATTTGGATCGAAGACTCTTTTTCATTTAGTCTTTCAATTTTTGGAACCAAAATACTATTTTCTTTATCTATAATAGGATATCTACACTGGTTTATCTAGTTTGGGGGTATCTAATTGTGTGTTGTGAACCTGTTTCTCAAGGAAATATAGTCTTCATTTTGTAAGGTTAGATTTATGAAATTGCATTTTGGGGAACCTGACATGAAAACTATTTATGTATCATTTTCAAAGGTGGCATTTATCATCCCTTTGAGCAGTCCTTATCCCCCCCCTAAAAAAAAGGACAAGTCAAAGGTTTTACCTTCATGAAATAAAATGAGGTGCTACCCCAAACCCTATCCTGTGTCATCACTTCTGGGATAATACGTCAGCCTTCAATTGACTTGTTTATGCATCATTTACTTATTCTAGTATATTATTTAAAAGATGCACTTGTTGTCTTCTTTTATTAGTTAAAATTGTAATTTTATTTGAAGTACTAACAATGTTCCTTTTTGTGCATACGATGGTGACTTAGCTCTTCCTATGTTCCTATATGCCTTTCATCCTTCTTATAAATCCAAATTATTAACTTGAAGATATTTTGTTGCAAGAAGATGGGATCATTGATACTTTTATTAAAGTTACTTTAGCATCTCTTCATTCAAATGCACTCTCTTCTAGATAAGATGCACTATTAAATAGGGAATCTCATCTCACATTTGAACTCCCATCAATTAATATTGAGCATAAATCTATTAATATAATTGTTGTCTTTGTTGTCCCTAAAAATTCTAAGAGACCAAAAATCTATGTTAATAGAAAAGATACACAACCAAAGTCAATGAAGGTTATGACCATTAGTGGTGGCCCCTATAAGGTTCATTTTATGTGTCCTTTCTTTGATTGTTGTCTATCTCTAAACTCTGAGAAGTGTGTGGCTACTAATTATAAAAGAGTAGCTCATACTTATTGTACTAGTGGGATAAAACAAAACATTAATACCCCTACATCTATTCCATTGTCTCAACCTATTATTTCATCTACTTCTAAAACATCATCTCAATCCTTAGTAGAGTGTGATCATATTGAGAAATTCCATGTTACTCCCACTAAGATTTGTCTCTAGAAACTCCTTCAAACTTCTACCAATTATCATGATATGAGCTTCAAGAGGCTCTACAAAATATCCTTGTGACATCTTCCACTAGATTTAGCAATACAAATTATCTATTAGATTGTATATGTTCTAGTACTCCATAGATTACATTCCATCAGCATGAAATTCCATCCACTAAAGTACAAGATCAAGATGATTCATTAATTTGATAGTTCCTTTTGTAAATGGAATTGGTATTAGACGTACTCTCATTGATACTAGCTCATAACTCAATGTTTTTAGTATTGATCTTTTACCTAAAGTCAAAATGGATTTAAGTTCTCTTGCACCTTCTTCTCTATCAATTCATGGATTTAAGTTATTGAGGATTATTATGCTTCTATATCGTAGAATAATGAAAATAATGTCAATTATGCCATTAATATTGATCCTCCTATTTTGAAGAATTGCAATCATGCTATGGTCCAGGATTCAATATTATTTCTAGGTATGGGTATAAAGGAAAGGGTCTTGGACACATGGAACAAGGATTCAAGGTCCCTTTGGAACTAAAGCCTCACTCTTCTACAATGGGTTTAGGTTACAAATCTTCTCCTTTTTCTTCATCCATTATTCCATTGTCCAACATCTCTATGTCCTCTTCTTGCAAGTATTCAAACCTTCCTTTAAAGAGAAATGGTTGCTTCCTACTCCTCATTCTTTATCTTAAAAAGAGCATATGTTTTTATGGCTTCTCAAACCCTACTTGATCAATCTTCCTCCTACATGTAAGAGGCTCCATGATATGAAAGATGAAATGAGACACTCTTTGTGTGCATGTCATCAAGTGATGGTTCATTCTACTAGTGTACACAAGGCCTTGAAAGATAAAATACAAGAAATTCATGAATTGTGTGTCATCAATCATTTGACTATTGACAAGCCTACTTCTATGCATGATAAGTGATATTGAGGTTTACCTCTATCCTATCTTTTTTGCATATCTATCTTAAGATCTTACCTTATCTTATTTGCCTTTGTGGGGGCCAATCCACTATCTTATCTTATCTTATTTGTCTTTGTGGGGGCCAATCCACTAGCTTATCTTATCTACCTTTGTGGAGGCCAATCCACCATCTATTATGTTTGCCTTTGTGAGGGTCAATCCATTATCTTATCAAATATTTTCCTATCATATACCTATCTATATTGTTTCTACACATATAGCCATGGTATAAGCCGCCCTATCACATGCCTATTTATCTTTTTCTATGCATGTCATCACACCATCTAAAGCCTCCCTATCACATGCATATCTAGCATTCACTATGCATGTCAGAGCATAATCAAAATCACCCTATCATATGGCTATTTAGCATAACATAATTTTCTACCGATACTAGCATAATTTCCTCGATAGTGGCACTCTTCCCTTGTGAAGTTGGTTACATTGAGTGTCTTTTTGGATAGATGCTTTCCTCCATAGTAGGGTTGGTGCTACTAATTGAGATCATTTGCTTAACCTCTAGCAGTAGAGAAATCTAGTGTTGTAGTCATGTGTTGTCTCTTTGACATTGGTTGCTTCCCTATCTATTGGTTGCATTCTTCCTTGAAGCAATCAATCCTAAAATTCTTATCTCCTTGTTTAGAATTCCTCTATTTGTTATTTCTTTTATTTTTGGGATGACACGTTATATTGAGAAAACCTTTCTCATCAAGGCCTCTTTAACATTGTTGACCCAAATCCTTTAGTTTATTTGTTGTGTGTTCTAACCTAGTGGCTTTGTGGCTTTTATGTCCTAACCTTGTTGTCTTGTGCAACTTTTTCTATATAATGCATTTGTCTTGCAGGTCTTCACCTTGGGGGCATGTTGTTGTGGTTCGAAAAATTGGATGCTTCCTCTACAATATCATTTTGGCATCATGATGTTATTTTTTTTCAATAGATTTCCTTTAGCGTGCATACTCATTTAGATTCATAAGCCCACTAAAGTGGGGGGAAACTATAGAGTTAAAAATTGCATACCCCTTATTTGCAATTTAGGCCACACTTTTGCGACCACTTTAGTATCAATTCCCATAGTATTTGACTAGGTCCATTTTGAGCCCTTACATTATCCTTTTCTCTCTCAAGATGCTCAGAGTCCTTGTCAGCAGCTATCTTTTAGCATCACCTTTACATTTTTTGCATGTTTCCTCCATCACCTATCATTTTTTAGCATGATTTATTTAAACACTAGCACATTCTACAGATCTTCGTGCACCACACACTCATTCACCAAAGTCCCAATGTTCAAATTTCAGTCTTGTGTATGCTTTACACTTGTCACTTTCTTTTATTAGTGGAATGGCATAGAATTCTTCTAGAAAGGCCCGGAAGCCTCTCTCTCTCTCTCTCTCTCTCTCTCTCTCTCTCATGCTCTTGTAGTGTCTTGGATTTCATATATCTCTTGCTCTCTTACTTGCTATAACAATATCTTACAACATATTTGTTAAAATTCTTCTATCTCACTTGTGCCTTTGAGCATCTTGGGATTTATCACATCCTTTGTCTATATTTGATCTCATGCAATAAGGGTTTTCCTCCACTAGCGGGATTTGTTTCTATATTCATATCTCACGTAATAGGGTTTTTCATCCATCTAGCGGGGTTTTTTTTTATTACATTATCATTTATCTATTTATCTTTTCAACCAATCAATCTATCTATCTAGCTAGCTAGCTGTTTTGGAGGTGGAAACACCAAATCAGGAACTTGATTGAGGTAAGTATCCAAATAGCCCCAAAAAAATTTCCTCTCTTGATTGTGTGTAGGTTTATTAGAGGCATTCGAATGCATGAGGGTTTGCATATATTTTATTTATTTCATTTTTATTGATCCTTGTTAATTAGTATATTTTGTTATATTTATGACTTTTGAGTTTTGAAAGTTATCTAAAGAATAGACCTGAGTTTTTGAAACATTATAGGTTTTTTTAATTTCATTCCATATAGGATGACATCATGTCGTGCAGACACGTTATTAACCAAGATGCTCAAATTTGGACCAAAGATGCTTTGTCATCTGGTCTTTCCATTTTTGGAACCAAAATATTATTTTTCTCATCTATAATAGGATATTTCAACTTGTTTATCTAGTTTGTGTTGGTCGTCAAGATTGAAAAGGGAGAAGTTGAACTCCTCTTCAGCTTTAGTTGGTCTTCAAGAATGAAAACAATAAAAAGAACAATAGAGTCCAAGGTGTGTCAATCTAGTGGGAGCTTCAAGGGTAGTGGTGTTACTACATGATCAATCTCCAAGTGGGAGATTTTTTAGTGTGGAGCCTGATCAATCCCTAATTGGGAGATTGTTGGTTTGTGGTGACTAATTAGGCAATTATTGTACACTCTCCATGTATCGTAAAAACAAAAATGGAGGGTTATCTCGGCAAGCATTTTTTAGTTGACTCATCAAGCATTTCCCTAGGTTGAATCATCAAGTATTTTTAGGATTAACTTGTTAACCAACATAAGTTGTGTTAAAATGGATTAGGGTTAGGTTTTTTGAAGGTGAATTTCATAGCTTCTTGCAACAATGTTGAGTTACAAGGGATTTTAGAGTGTAACAGGTTTAAATTACTGGATAATAAGATTAGACTATTTGTTTGGTGGACATAGCCCAAGATTAGGTGAACCACATCAAATATTTGTATCTTCTATTCTACTTATGTGTGCTTTATTCCTTTGCATTATTGGTTATATTTGTATGTAACCATTATATTTTTCTCTTCTAATCCTAACAAGTGGTATTAGAGCAAGTTGTTTTCAGCTATCCTCTGCAAGAAGCTCTCACGGTTGAGTGGGAGTAATGGTAGATGAGGGTAAGTTGAAGGTTGAGAAGTTTAATAGGAAGAACTTTCAATTAAGGAAAATGAAAATGGAGGACCATCTCTATTAGAAGGATTTATGGTGGTCATTAGAAGGAAAATCTAAGAAATTGACATGAATGTTTGATGAGGATTGGGATATTTTGGATAGGAAGGCACTTGGAAACTAGTATTCATTTATGCATGGCACAATTGGTGGCATTTAATATTACACAAGAAAATACAACTAAATAATTGATGGAAACCCTAGCTAAGTTATATGAAAAGCCTTCTACTTTGAATAAGGTATTTCTTATGAAGCATTTATTTAATATGAAAATAGTAGAAGGTGGGTTAGTTTTTGATCATTTAAATGAGTTTAATAAAATTACCAATAAATTATCTTATGTTAATGTTGTTAGGAATGGGAACACTGAGAGGGGGGGTGAATCAATGTTCACTATATTTTAATCTTTTACTTTACTCTTGAAACTTAACTTGATTGCTTAAGTACTGAAATAAACATCAATGTAAACAAGATAAACAATCACAACACATAACACCAATATGGTTATGAGGAAACCCAAATAGGTAAAAACCTCAGTGGGAATTGGCACCCACTAAGAACTACACTAGTGTCTTATGATCCTTGTTAGAAGATCTGCAACCCTATTAGGAGTTTTTCTTTACAATGCTTTTAGTATAGTGACTTGGTCAAAGGTCAGACCCTATTAGGAGTCTTTTATAATAAACCTGTTAGGGGTGGGGACACACTATCCTAGAGTTCACTGCTCAAGTGGTGAAGGCTACAACCTTCCGATCTTAGATACACACTATATCTGCAGGATGAACTGGTGTTGTGACACTGCTTGTTTGATCAATTCCTTTTGTGCGTTGATGCTTTAGCCCCTTGTAAAGCTCTAACTCATTCTATATTCACTTTGCATGTCTATGCACTACTTATCTTATCTCTATATTCTCATCTCATAAATTATTACAAAGGTGCATCTTATATTTATATGTGCTAACAAAACAAATAACTAGGTTGGCCTACAACCGATTACATACAATGCTTCCAAGCGAATTGGCTAAAGCATGTTTACAAACAAAGTTGTTTAAATGTCTACAACATAATTACAATAGGTGCATAGCCTTTACAAAACATTATTATAACCGCTAATCAAAATAGTAACAGTCGGTTGCATACTTTGTTATGTTCTGGCGTTCACTGGTTGTACCTCTTCAACTATCTGTATCTTCGTCATACTATCTCATCTGATCATGCACTCTTAGAATTAGCATGAATCCATACTTACAAGCTTAACTTCAACGGAGCATACCATAACTCGGTCATATGCACCTGCGTTGATGCTCTGATCTACTGGTGCTTTGCTAACTGTCCAGTCTTCTATACTTAGCCATATTCTAACCTTATGATAATGTGCACTGACTCCATAAATCTATATGACTTTGTTGCCATAATGAAAACACTATATCTAGTCATATACAATAGTATAGTCAACTTGCCAACAATCTCCCCCTTTGTCATTAATGGAAACAAAGGAATATGGCGAAGTTACTAATTGTACCCTTATACAAAATTCTCTAACTTATATTTCCCTTATACTCTGTACTATACTCCTTCTATACATCATATATGATACTCCATATTCTACATACAATACTTCCCCTTTGACATTAATGACAAAGGTGCTCAAAAAGGTGTATCTACAAGTACTTACAATGTTAGGACATCCGAATATGTTATCTACAAATTTTGGATTTCTTGTTTCCAAATTGTTATCGATGCATTGATAGTTTGTAGATGGGCGCATAAGGCATATTGTAGCTTCTCCATCTTTTCCAAGTCTGTACTTGGACCTTGATCATATGTCACCATAGTGGCATTGATCTCCTTGATGATCTAATTGAGTACATCTAGAGAGGGCACAAGAGCATTCCTGAGTTGTGTTTGCCTTGCCCTTATCTTAGACATCTCTTTCTCAGCCTTTTCTATTTTTTCTATCTTCCCTTGGTACACATTATTTCACATGTTCACATCGGTGGAGGGATCTTACATTTATTTCCTTACATTGTCTATCATTGCTTCTGCCTCCTGTATTTTCTTGTAGTGCTCACCAGTCAGTTTATCTTGGTTCATACAATTAGCAATGATCTTCCTTCCCTTAGTTGCGAACTCCTTCAAGGATGCTTGACCAATATTTAATGAACTAAGGTCAAGTGTGAAGTTTCCAACTAGTTCACTTAATCTTTTCTTCATATATCTCTCTTCTGCAACTTGGGATGCAGATTCTTCCAAGCTAGAAAAGTTTTCTTTCAAGTTTGTCAGTATGGTACTGACATCATCAACTGAGTGAACCTTAGACACTTTCTTGTTTGAAGGTAGAAAGTTGTTCAGAAATTTTGATTGATTCAACAAACAAAGGGTTCCTCATCACTTGCTTCTCTTTTTCTTTCTCCATAGCAAGGACACTGGTCTTAATCAGGTCTTCTTCTCCCCAAGAGTCCAAGCTTATGGTGTCTGGTGTCAAAATTGACAACAATGATGCTGAGGGTAAGGGAGTGATAGGAGTGCTATCCATCACCTCTTTTTTTATCTTCATAGGTATTTAAACATATGGCTCATCTATTGGTTCACTTCTTTTCACCTCTTCTATCTTTTCTTTTTCTTTTTCTATCTCTTTTTCTATCTCCTTTTCTTCTTCTTCACCCGTTATATCCTCTATTAATACTTCTTCTTGTAGCTTAGGTGAATTGTCACCCCATAGGATTTCAACCTCTTGTGTGCTCATAAAATATTCCTCAAACTTATCCAAGTCTTTTTCCATGGCCACCATGGCTATCTCTACATTATTAATGATGATTGTGTCATCTTTTTGTGTCTCAATCATGGGCACAGACTTCATTGCCTTTGTAGGTGTTTCCACTGTAGGCGTTGGATCTTGAGGACCTATTAGTGGTACATTGGTGGTCTCTGACTCCTTGGCTTCCTTAGAGGGCACTTGAGTTGTGGATGCAGTAGGTGGGACATGTGCCTATCCAAAAAGACTTTCTCAAAAACTTTCTATCTCTTTAGCTGCCAACTCAAAGTTCTTGTCCATTATGTGTAGTGTTCTCAACTTTGTTCTAAGGTGCGGCTTCACCAGATCTAACAATAATATTTTCTCTTCTAAGGAACATATAGGGAAGCTTTCATCTAGAATCTTTTCCCTTATTCTAAGATCTTCTTCAATAGCCTATTTCTTTAAGGATTCCAAGATATTCCAAACACCATCCGGAATGACTGTCTTAAGTTCCAGGACTGTCTTCTTGAACTTAATTATATGTTTTATGATCATGCCATGAATCTCTAATTTGTCAATCTCATTGTATTTCTCATAGAATTTTCCTATCTGATATATTCTCCCTTCATCAATAATCCTTGTTCTCAAAACTTGAAGATTAGGTCTGAAACCTACCTCGGGAGGTGCTTGGGCATTCTTTTTCTTACTTCTGGTTGCCCGCAAAGATGGGTGACTTGTGTTGGTTTCATTCTTCCTCTTTGGAATGCTTGTGTATTCTGGAGGTGATTTTGTATCCAGAACAATTATCTCTTTGGGTGCAGAAGGGATAACATTTGTTTTATCATGTTTATCCTTTGGATCATCAGTCTTCTCAATTTTGATTTTCTTTATTTTAGGATCATCTTTCTTGGCTTCCACTATGGATGCGCTCTCAATCTCCAATGTTATCTTTTGTTCTCTTGCTTTGTCAAGATCTGACTGAGTTACACCATGAATTCTGAGTATCTCAGATGTAATCTTAGAGGCTTTCCTCTTAGTTGTTGCATTGTTTAGAACTGCGTCAACTTCCCTTGTCTTTTCTTCATAAGTACCCCACCTAGGTTCATTAGTGTCCTTAGGTGCTGATAGTAATACTTGTGCATATGCTTCCAAAATTGGTTCCTCTACCTCATAACCAAGTGGATGGCTCCACTTTGTTCTAGGCTCTACGTCTTCCATGCATGTTATGTCAATTTCTACCATAAATAAAATGTTGTCTTTGTATTTCTCAACAATACTCTCTAGTATCCTGTACCTCATTTGCATTTTGATCCTGAATGTCTTTAGTTCAAGCTCCATGTAATCCTTAAAAGTGCTCTCAGTAGATGCCTTAAGAGATATTTGAGGCATTGTAGGTATACTTTTGTCTAAGTATAAATCTGAAACCTTTCCAAGTATATGGAAGTACATGTAAATGATTAAAGACCAAAACCTAAATATTTTGGTCTTATCATGCTTGATGGCTTTGATGTTATCAATCAATTATGTGTGCAAGATCTCACACAAATTGAACTCTCCATTTTCCTTAACAATTCTGATTGTTGCAAGAATAATGGCTGCGAACACACTATTCACCCTGTTGGTGTGCTGAAACTTGTAACCTAGTATCATAGACATCAATTTGATGTCTTTCTCTTCAATAGGCTCAATTTTCATACCACGCCTATCACTTCTAGACTTACATGCATGTTCAACTAGTTTTCTTACATCCTTGCCCACTGGAAGAACAATGCCTATCCTAGAAAGGCCTATCATTTCATGAATAAGATCTCCTATGATTCTTACTAGGACTTCACCTATCCAAAATAAGTCATCATGGATTATTCTTAACAAGATCTTGATCCACTCAGATTCATATAAGTCATATGTCATAGCATACTCAATAATGGGATGGTCTTCCAAATGTGCGAACTCATCTAGGAATGTTCTATCTGGTTTCATCATGGACTCAAGGTGCAACCTTATCCTATCAAGTCCAACTGGTTCCTTCTTATAGTAAATGTACGAACAAATGTCTTCTACATGCATTACACCCATAGGGGTTTTTGAAAATGCACCTTCTAGGTCATCTAGGGTTGACTTAAAAGGGTGCCTCTTAAAAATGTATCTCTTTCTCTCAAAAACATCAAACACAACTGGTGTAGCCATGACTTACTTGGTTAACACTCCAAATCAGATTCCAAAGACTTATGAATCACCGTGTCAAACTAGGGCTTCGTGACTGATCAATATACTTCTTCACTGGTAAATCAAACTCCAATACTTCTCAATTCAACTGATAGGGCTCATGTGGTTTCCAATCACTCTAACATGAATGTAATGAGTGATCTTTATGTTTCCATAGACTATAAAGTGAAATTTATACCATTAATGCTTGTTGCATAAACCAAAATTTGATTGAGAATTTCCAACTTCCATTCTACAATTGATCAGGTGGTGCGCTCTTGCACATAGCATCAAATAGTCTCCAAAATGTTAAATCCAAGGGTGCATACTTTGAGGGTGAGTATACTAGTTGCATAGGGGTCTAGAGATAAATTAGCTCCCCCTATGAACCTGAGGGTCATTCATCCAGATGTAGAGGGTGTGTCCATTGCAGATGCATCCAATACATACTCATCAACATTATCCTTCTTTGCCTCAGACCAAATCAAGCTCGCACCTTCTGAAGCTTTCACAAGCTTGACTTCTCCTTCAATATCCAATATTGATTCTTCTGAATTTTTATGGCTTTCATGGCTTTGCGTTCTTGATCTAGAAAACTTTGAGATGTTTCCAACCTTGTTACAAGAGTGACAAATAACTGGAGGCCTTAAATTCCTTGGCGCATTGATATGGGTTACCATTTTACACTGTCTAGCTAAGTGACCATTATAATTACATATTTGACATGTAATAATCTAAGAACTTCTTGCATTTGGTTGATTCTGATTTCTCTAATTATGCTGATTCTTGTTCTTATGACTTGTTCTATAATTCATAGCTCTATGACCAAATTTATTGCATGAATAACAGTAACCATTGAAAGGTCTTACCTCTTTACAATTCCTTGCTATATGTCCATGCTTGTTACATGCATAAAAAGTTTGGTCTACTAGCTTGTGTTCATCCTTAGATGGTTCAACATTGTCTTTAGTCTGATTTCCAGTCTCCTTAGCATCTGCAGTGTCTTCTGGTGCTTTCATCCTTGCTCGCATGTCATCAATCTGATTTTGTGCTTCATTAAATCCAACATCGTTGGCATCTCCTTTAAGCTTCCGTGCATATAACCGTGACTCTATCAAATTAGAATTGGTGTGTAATTTCTCAATGTGATTCTTTTCTTCTTTCAACTCATATTCCAAATTTTCTTTGTTGTTTTTTAGCTCCAAGATTTCCATGTTTTCTTGCCTCAATTCTTCATTCATTTGAAGGTTCTCTTTGATCTATTCATCATAAAATTCTTGATTGTTTGTTAGCTTTTCATCCAACTCTTCAATCTAATCTTTCAGAGATGTGTTCTCTTCATTCAGCTTCTTTACCATCTTTACTAAATCACTGTTTGAACAATCTTTCAAATCCTTTCTTAGCTTTTTGATGAAAACTTGTGCACCACTAATTTTTAATTTCAGTTCTTCAAATTCTTTCTCAGATCTGTCAAGGTCTTCAAGAGCTACCATAAGATTCTTCTTCAGATGTTTTGCTTCTTCTGAACCCATTGATCTCCTCAAGTGGTTAAACTTCTCTTCAGATGACCGGAGCTCTGATACCAATTGTTAGGAATGGAAACACTGAGAGGGGGGTGAATCAATGTTCACTATATTTTAATCTTTTACTTTACTCTTGAAACTTAACTTGATTTCTTAAGTACTAAAATAAACATTAATGTAAATAAGATAAAAATCACCACACATAACACCAATATGGTTACGGGGAAACCCAAATAGGTAAAAACCCTGGTGGGAATTGACACCCACTAAGAATTGCACTAGTGTCTTATGATCCTTGTTAGAATATCTGCAACCCTGTTCGGAGTTGTTCTTTACAATGCTTTTAGTACAATGACCTGGTCAAAGGTCAAACCCTATTAGGATTCTTTTACAATAACCCTATTAGGGGTGGGGACACACTATCCTAGAGCTCACTGCTCAAGTGGTGAAGGCTAAAACCTTCTGATCTTAGATACACACTATATCTGCAGGATGAACCAGTGTTGTGACATTGCTTGTCTGATCATTTCCTTTTGTGCGTTGATGTTTTAGCCCCTTGTAAAGCTCTAACTCATTCTATCTTCACTTTGCATGTCTCTGCTCTACTTATCTTATCTCTATATTCTCATCTCATACTTTATTACAAAGGTGCATCTTATATTTATATGCACTAACAAAACAAATAACTAGGTCGGCCTACAACCGATTACACACAATGCTTCCAAGTGAATTGGCTCAAGTGTGTTTACAAAAAATGTTGTTTACATGTCTGCAACCTAATTACAATAGGTGCATAGCCTTTACAAAACATTAATATAACCACTAATCAAAATAGTAACAGTTGGCTACATACTCTATTTTGTTATGGCGTTCACTGGTTGTACCTCTTCAACTGTATGTATCTTCATCATACTGTCTCATCCGATCATGCACTCTTAGACTTAGCATGAATCCATACTTACAAGCTTAACATCAAGGGAGCATACCATAACTCGGTCATATGCATGTGCGCTGATGCTCTGATCTACTGGTGCTCTACTAACTGTCCAGTCTTCTATACTTAGCCATATTCTGACCTTATGATAATGTGTGTTGACTCCAAAACTCTATATGACTTTGTTGCCATAATGAAAACACTATATCTAGTCATATACAATAGTATAGTCAACTTGCCAACAAATGTTAATTTTGATGAAGAAATTAGGGCTCTTTTGATGTTGTGTTCTTTGCCTAAAAGCTGGAATGGGTTGGTAATGGTTGTTATTAACTCTATTTCTTATTCAAATGCCCTAAAAATTGACGATGATGTTGGTGTTATTCTGAGTGAGGAAGTTCATAGGAAAATCTTAGGTGGATCCACATGAGGTAGTGTTTTGAATGCAGAAGGTAGAGGTAGGTCAAAGGAGAGAGAAAATAATTTTGGAAGTCATGGGAAATCATGAGGAAAATCAAAGGGCAAGAGGTATCAATCCAGAGGAGCAAATGATTATTGGATTGTAGGAAACCAGGTCATCAAAAGAAATATTGTTTCTCTCAAAAAAATAAAGGAGACAAACAAGAAGGGAACAAGGAGGTTAATGTGGCAAGTAATAAATCTGAAGAGAATGTCTTGCTTCTTTCCTTAGATAATGTTGATGATTCATGGGTTTTAGATTTAGGGGCCTCATGCTACACCCCATAGAAGTTATTTTCTTGATTATGTCCAAGGTAATTTTGGGCTGGTTTATTTGAGAGATAATGAACCATGTCATATTGTTGGAAAGAGAAGAATTAAGATTAAGTTACAAAATGGGAATCATTGGCTACTACAAGAGGTAAGGCATGTTCCAAGGATGAGTAGGAATTTAATTTTAGCAGGGCAGCTAGGCAATGAAGGTTGCACAGTTACTTTTAATGATAAAAAATAGAAGGTTTCAAAGGTTCCTTAGTAGTAGAAAAAGGTGTGAAAGTAGGAACCTTATATCTTTTTACAAGTCATACTATTCCTTCTACTTTAATTATTACAGAGAAAAGTCAATGGTCAGGAATAATTGTTGCAATTGATCAAGTAGAACATGAAACAACACTATGGCACAACAAACTTGGCCACATGAGTGAAAAACGTATGAAATTACTTCATTCAAAGAAATTTTTACCAGGTCTAAAATATGTTAATATGGATTTATGTGAAAGTTGTGTGTATGGAAAATGAAAGAGAGTAAATTTTCTGAAGAGTCGGAAGGAAAAGAAAGATGAAAAATTAGAGCTTGTGCATATAGATGTATGGGGACCAACTCAGGTATCTTCCCTTGGTGGCTCTCTTTATTATGTTACATTCATTGATGATGCAACTAGGAAAGTATTGATTTATTTCCTTAGGTAGAAATCTGATGTATTTGAAACTTTTACAAAATGGAAAAGCTTGGTTGAGAATGATACTAGTAAAAGACTAAAATGTTTTAGATCGGATAATGGTGGTGAGTATTGTAGCAAAGAGTTTGAATATTGTTGTTCCTTTAATGGTATTCGTAGGCAAAAAATGGTTCCAAGGAGTCCACAAAAAATGGAGTGGTTGAATGCATGAATAGGACAATAATGGAGTATGCAAGGAGTATGAGGTTGCATGTTGGGTTGTCCTTAAACATGTGGGAAGAGGTTGTAAACATTTTTGTTTATTTATTCAATAGAGGTCCCTCTACTCTTTTGGGTTGCGGTATTCTAGAGGAAGCATGGACAGGTAAGAAAGTGAGTTATTCTTTTCTCAGAACCTTTGGTTGTGAAGCATTTGCACATATAGATTCTAAAAATAGAACCAAGTTGGAAGCTAAGTCAAATAAATGTATTTTTTTGGATACAAAATTAATGAATTTGGCTATAGACTTTGGGATGTTGAAAATCATAAAATTGTAAGAAGCAGGATGTCATATTCAATGAGAAAGTGTACAAAGATCAGTTGCATCAGCATGAGAAGAAAGAAAATGATTATGTAGTGCTGGATGATACTCCAAAAGATGATGTTCTTATGGTTTGTCATGCTCTGCAATAATAATAACAAAAAATACCACAAACCCTAGTAAATTTTAGATGGTCAACAAGGCTAAGTAGACCTCCTAAAAGGTTATCTCCCTCTTTGTATTCTATTTTATTAATAGATGTTGGTGAACCAAAAGGATATGATAAAGATGTGCAAGTCAATACAAAGGTTCACTAGGAGATTGCAATGGAAGAAGAAATGGACTCCTTGCTGAAAAATCAGACTTGGGAATTATGTAAGTTGCTTGCAAGTAAAAAGGATTTACTAGTTAAATGGGTTTATAGGCTGAAATTGGAGGATGGAGGTAAGAAAAGATTTAAATCTAGGTTAGTTGTCAAGGGATTCGCACAGAAAAATTTCTCCAGTTGTAAAAATGACTTCTATACTTATTATTTTAAGTATTGTGGCTACTGAAGATTTGCATTTGGAACAACTTGATGTTAAAAAACCTTTCTCCATGGTGATTTGGAAGAAGAAAATATATATCTATATATATATATATATATCTATATATATACATATATATACATATATATATATATACATATATCTATATATATACATATATATATATATACATATACATATATATACATATACATATATATATATATACATATATATATATATACATATATATATATATGTATACATATGTATATATATATGTATATATATATACATATGTATATATATATATATACATATGTATATATATATGTATATGTATACATATGTATATATATATGTATATGTATACATATGTATATATATATGTATATGTATACATATGTATATATATATGTATATGTATACATATGTATATATATATGTATATGTATACATATGTATATATATACATATGTATACATATACATATATATATACATATGTATACATATATATATATATATATGTATACATACACATATATATATATATACATATATATATATATATATATACATATATATATATATATATATATACATATACATATATATATATACATATACATATATATATATACATATACATATATAATATATATGTATATATATATATATGTATAGATGTATATATATGTATATATATAGATATACATATATATACATATATATATATAGAGAGATATATATACATATATATATATATACATATATATGTATACATGTATACATATATATATGTATACATATATAGATATATATATATGTATACATATAAATATATCTATATATGTATACATATATAGATATATATATATGTATACATATATATATATCTATATATGTATACATATATATATATATATATCTATATATATATATATATATATATATATGTAATATATATATATATATATATGTATACATATATATATATATAGATCTATATATATATATATATATATATATATATATATATATATATATATACACACACACACATATATATATATATGTATACATATATATATATGTATATACACACACACACACATATATATATATATATGTATAGATATATGTATATGTATATACATATATATATATATGTGTGTGTGTGTGTGTGTGTGTGTGTGTGTATGCAACAACTATAAGATTTTGAGGTCAAAGCTAGTGAGAAATTAGTGTGTAGATTGAAGAAAAGTTTATATGGCTTGAAGCAAGCCCCTTGGAAATGGTATATTAGATTTGATAGCTTTATGACTAAGTATGGATATAGTCAATGTAATTCAGACCATTTTGTTTATTTTAAGAGGTTGGATGATGATATCTACATTATTTTACGTTTATATATTGATGATATGCTTGTAGTACAGTCTAACATGTATCACATTAAGGGTTTAAACAACAATTAGCACATTCTTTTTCTATGAAGGATTTGGGGGAAGCAAAATAAATCCTTGGTATGAAAATCTACAGAGATAGGAAGAACAAAAATTGACTCTGTCTCAGGTTGATTATATTAAAAAGGTGTCATAGAGATTCCATATATAGAATGTAAAAATTTTCAGTACACCTTTCCCTAGTCATTTGAAATTGATTAAGGAGATGTGTCCAAAGACATAAGAGGAGGAAGATAAAATGTCCAAGGTACATGTGTTTTAGTTGTAGGTAGTTTGATGTATGTCATGGTATGCACTAGAGTAGATATTGCACATTTTGTAGGAGTTGTTAGCAAGTATATGAGTCATCCTAGAATTGATCATTGGAATTCGGTAAAGTGGATTCTCATATATTTGAGAGGTACATAAAATAAATGTTTATGTTTTGGGGGTCTCCAATACTGATTTAAAAGGCTATGTTGACTCTAATTTGATAGGGGATTTAGATACTAGGTGA